>VDFB02075651.1:0-53248 GCA_007258455.2 Sequoia sempervirens | reverse complement strand
AAATTTAATCTACTTTGTCTAGCCCGAGCAAAAATAGAAGTTCCCCATTTCATTCACATAAATAATAGCAACCCACAAAGGAAGATAAACTACAATTGTATTTATAGTGAATGGTTTGGAATGCTTTACAAAATGTTGCCATCATGGCTATAATAGGGTAAAACATAATTGTTGCAAGAATAATAGCCCACAACTGCACAACCACACAACAAACTTAAGGGTGCAATGTTTACAGGGTCTAGATTATAGATTATTGATTAATTGGAATGCATCTGTAAAGTGTTACAATATTCTACTACGATAGCCAAGGAAAACGGAAACACCATTGTTTACATCTGCGGCAACTAAAAGTGTTGTGCAGGCTTGATATCACCCATATTAACCGCCATTGACACTAGAACGCGACCTTTGTGTGAAATGGCTCCTCCAAACGAAGGTGTTTCATTCTCTAATGCGAGATCTATGGGGTTTTTGTCCCTCAACCTCTGCAGATTTGTGGGTTTTCATCCTTAGATTTGGATGCTTGAACAAGAGTGCTCATAGCGATTTCTGGTTAGGATTTATGTTGGGTTCAAAAATTGGTCTCTCAATCTCTTCTTTTTAATCTTAAGACCCTTGGGAAGAGCATCAAAAATTGCGTAGTGGTGTCCATCCTAGGCTTGGTACATGCAAAAATGGCTGCTTGTACATATTGAGCGCTATTTGTCATCGCATCAAGTTGAAAATGGTGTCCTCTTTTGCGGAAACAGGCTTGGAAGGTGTTGAGGAGGGTCCCTTGCGACTTGCGAATATGCTGAACAAGTATGGTAAGGAGTCCCTTTCAGTGGAGTTCATCTTCTTTCTGTGTATCGTTGTAGGTTCATGTGGATCCATGTCCTTATTACATACTGTTTCTATGTCGTGGGGAATTCTTTTGGAAGACACATCATTTCTCTAAGCATTGATGGCACTTCGGACGTATGGAGAGATAGATGGAGGTGAATAGTGTAAAGAGGTGGGAAAGTCAAAGTTTGGGTGTCGGAGTTTGAAGGTGAGGCATGCTAGTGTGGGGAAGTCCAACTTCTTGACAAAAGTTTGTGAAGGAGCAAGGTTTTGGTAGAGAGGTAAGGTGGTGTGGGAAACTTTGAAGCCTTGATGGAAGGGGAATGAAGGTGGTAAATAAGTAGAAGATATCTTGACAAAGCTATAAGAGAAAGTGGAGTTGGGAGGAAGGTCATACCGAAAAGGGGAAACTTAGCAGATTGCCCATGCTTTCATACTTGGATAATTTGGGGATCTTGGGTAGACGCATGGGGAGTAAAGGAGAACTCCTACACAATTTTTGATCAGGGGAGATGTTGGAGTTAGGAAATGGGCATTTTGGACTACAACACAGATTATAGAAAAAGGAGACATGACATATGTGATCTTTAAAAGGGGTCATAAAAAAGAGTTCAAGTTGCCATATTGTTGTGATTGAAGTAGAGCATGGTTTGAAGACATTCCAAGTGAAGGAATTAAATATTTTGTTGTACCCCAAAATTAAATTTTTTGTTACACTTATACATTTTGAAGAAATGAGTAAAAGTCTTGTTAAATTTGTCAAAAAGGTCAAAATTTGGGTGTGGGTGTCTTGCATGAGGGGTAAAAACATGAAATTTCCAAAATCTGACGATCTGGGTCTGCTTAGAGCGACGTAATCTACAAAACCCAGATCTCAGTTTTTCGAACCTTACTTTAGGAAAATTGCTATTTTGTGAAATTTCCTAAAAAATAGTAACTTTTCTAGGTTTCTTTTGAAATCCGATATCGCAATGCCAAAATAGAAAGTTGGGTCCTAGAGTTCAAACTGATTTTGATTGGTTCAAAAATACTTCCATATCGACCGGGTGGCAAATAATCTCAAAAGATCGGGCCATTCTAAGCAAGGTCTATTCTTCCCGCCGTAAGCATATCAGGAGCTTCAAGGTCATCAATGGAGGTCAATTAGTTGCCAGGCGTCAGATTCAACACTCAAGCATTGAGCAGAAGTAGAGTTGGTGAGCAAGCATGAAGAACAAGGAGAGAAGGTGAAATCCGCCTAAAATTTGACTAAGTCTGCTTGTCATGGGCGCCCCAGGAGAGAATAGGTGCCCATCTTTTTAGGGCATTAAATGTTGGAATTAGGGTTTAAGCCTCCAAGCAAAGTTGCTCAGTTTACTTCTAGATCCGCAACGAATCCAACGGTGCAGTCATCGGATCATCTAGTCATCCGGGATTCGAGATCAAACAAGGAGGATCCAAACAGAAGTCAGAATAAAAAAACATGAAAATCACAAAAAATTGACTAAGTCTAGGAACTTTGGGCGCCCCTGGTGAAGAGGGGCGCCCAACTTTTTAAGGGTCCTAATCCAGCAGTTAGGGTTTGTTAAAGTGCTCAATCTCTCCGGAATTCAATTTGCTTCGCAACGAATATCTTTGTCAGGGCATCAGATAGGTCAATCTTTGGCAAATCCAGGGCAAAGCTGAAGGTATAAAATGAAGATTCAACTCTGAAGAATGAAAATCAAAGAAAATATTCTAACACCGGATGAGTTGGGCGCCCTTAGCCAACAAGGGCGCCCAAGCTTTTGAAGCTTCAAATCTAACTTTTTGATGAAGTTGCTCCTAGAGAACCCCCTCCAAAATCTTTTCAGCTTCGCGACAAGCCCAACCATCAGTCAATCGGAGCTTCGGAGCACCAGATCAAGCAGGATCATCTGTAGAAGGGAATGATGAGGATATCAGAAAATATTCCGAGTCTGGTCAAAATGGGCGCCCTTGGTGAAGAAGGGCGCCCAAACTTTTGAGCTTTGAAATGGTTGAATTCGCAAATGCAGCCTCCAAGATCACTTCATTAGATTTAGCTGCCATTCAGTGAGCCTCATGAGCCACTAATCGTGATCGACACAGAGTCTCTGCAACGTGCTTCATCGTAAGATCAAAAGGAAAGGAAGAACTTGAAAAATCATAAAAATGGCCAATCCTCGACAAAATGGCTCAGAGGGAAATAGGCTCCCATGAATTTGAAGGTTCAAATGAATTTTTCGCTTAGAGACTTCCAAAAGAATATTCCCTCGACCGCTTAGGCTACGTGATGAATCATCCAACTCGTTCATTGGATCAATCTGGAAGCCGGAGATCGAGGTCAAAGTAGGGGGTCAAAATTGTGAAAAGTTGAAAAACTCAAAAAAAAATGGTTTAAGTCTGAGTAAAGTAGGTGCCTCTAGCCAAGAAGGGCGCCCAACTTTCAATTCCTTAGTGAATTTTTCAAACTTCACAAAAATTTCAAAATTGCAAGAGGATGAGGATGTCCAAGTTCATTGAACAGGCCAATTTTAGGGTTTTTGAAGATAAAAGCAAAAGAAAGTAGACCTATTTCAAACCATAAGTCTATTTAACACCTCTCTTCAATGTAATTTTTATTATTATTGTAGGTAGCATTCAAAGTAGAAAGTTGGAGCAGCAAGTTTGAAGTGATATTTCATGATTCAAGAACTCAAGTTTGCTGATTCTTCATCATTTTTTTCAAACCAGCAGCATAAGGCCTTGCTTTTTCATACTTTTTTCATCCAGAAGATCAAATTTTTCAAGAAGGCGGCCAAGATTTTCAAATTTTCAGCCATCTGGGTCTTATCATCTCATTCTTCTGAAGAAATTTTCAAGAAATTCATCAAGTTGCAGCAGCTGCTTTTTGCTTTGCATGTCAGTGAAATCCTCAGTGCATTCAATTTTTGATCATCTCTGGTCCTCTCAAATCAGTCTTCTGAATAAAACCCATATCACTGCTTTTTTCAAGCAAATTTCAAATTCTAGGGCTGGCTGCTTTTTCGATCAACCATTAGTGTTTTTCAAATCTGATCAATTGGGTTCATTTCTAATTGTATTCTGAACAAAACCCAAGGGCCAACTTTTTTCGTGAAAGATTGAAGAAATTAGGGTTTGTTGCTTTTTCAGTCGAAATTCAAAAATTTCAAAAACGGACGATCTGGGTTGTCTTGCAATAAACTTTTGAGCAAAACCCATATCTCAGAAAATTCTCAAAAAAATTGTCTGTTGGAGGAAGAAAAATCAGCATTCTAAAAATAGTAAGTTGTCCAAAACTTGTCTAAACCTAGGCAAGTTTACAGTCATTCTTCAAGGTTTTCAAAATGGAGTACACTCCCAATGATTTCAAGACCAAATCAGCTCTCTACCATGATTTCATCAAAACAGTTGAGACGGACTTGCATCACATCAAGCCGGTGTTTGATCTACACGCTTTGGAGAGCGCAGGCAACATTACCATCATAAATTTGGGGCACTCTGGACTCCTTGCAGCAGTGCCTATTCCTATATTAGTTTAGATTCTCGAGTTCGTAATCGCTTGCATCAAGCATTACAACCTGACTACAAGGGAGATTCAATCAGTTGATGGCAGATTGATTTGCAGTTTGAAACCTGATATAATTGAGAAATGCTTTTCCATTCCTCCTTGGCTTGAAAGTGTCACTATCTCAAAAGGGCGAATGTGAAAGGATATGGGAGATGCATAAGGAAAAATACAACAAGAAGATTGTATTGAAGTGAATGAAAGAAAAACATAAGACTCTGCCAAGTCACACTTCCATGATGTCAGCAAAGTTTGAAAAGCGGCCAATGAGGTCGAAGATTTCCTGAGATCAATTGCAAATGGAGAAGATATCTTGGAAAAACGCAACTTTGCTATTGAAAGGATAGATGCACCGAACGGGGACACAGTTTCCTGCTTTTTAGTGGATGTGATTGAGATTTGAAATGGCTTTCATCTAGAAGCTTTCTTTCCGCTTTCTTTCTATTCTTGGAGCAATTCTTATCCATTCTTTGAAAAAGAGAAAGAAGATAAATGTAATAGTTGGCGTTTCCCGCTTTTTTGGCTTTCTTAGGTGTTAGATGTTATCTTCTTTCTAGATTTAGAAATAAAGCTTGCTTGCTGAGCAAGCCTTGGATTGTAAAAGCAAGGAGATTTTCGGGTTCCCTACTCCTCTGCTTGCCTATAAATAAGAGCCTTTGCTCATTAGTTTTCTTTAACCATGCTAGTGATAACAAAACGCTGAGCCTAAGTGCGTTCTATTTGCTATTCAGTGTTGTTCAATTGTTTTATGATAGCAAATTGTTGAGTCTCTTTTAGCCAACAAGGAGTTGTTGTAATTGCTGTTCTCTTTTGTGTAAGAACAAGTTTTGCTAGCCTCTTTGGCTGCAAGCTCTTGTTCCAGGCATGTTTGTAGTAGATTTTGTTCCAAAAATTTGAGAAATAAAATCATGAGCCTCCTTTGCCTTGGTATAATGTCTCAGATTTCCATTATTTGTGTTATGTTGTTGTGATCTTAATTTCAGCTTACATTGAAGTGTGTAGATGTATGTTGAGAAAGAGTTTATTGAAGCACTTTGTTAAAGAATCAACCTTGTTCATTTCTAGTTTCTCTTGCTCTGCGTATTACTTGAGAAGTTAGAAACGTCTTTAGCTTAAGTTAGTTGTAGTTGAAGTTCTTAAATCAGAAAATCTCAGCTGCAACGTTTGTGTTTAATAAACCTTGTGCTCTAGCTGATCAAAAAGATAGGCAATTTAGTTTTTATTTTACTTTCTTTCAACACTATCAGCAAGAGGGAGCTTCCCCTCCTAATCTGAAGAGCAGTTTTACTGTGCATAGTTGTCCGTTTCAAATACGCATTCCAGAGGTGTGAATTTAATCGCCAACATATTTCAACAAAATAATATTCTAAGTTTGTTGGAGAAGGTCAAGATGTTACAAGACATCTCTTAATTGACTTTGGTAGTTGAGAAATCTTGAAAAAAGAGGTTTCTAGCTTATAGGTTTTGCATACATAGTAAATTTGCAACTATCAGGATGGTTTTGTTAAAAGTAGTGGTTTTGACAATGGTGGTATTGGAGTAGTATTGTCCAAATCCTTCAATTCAACCATTTTGTTGTACTGCTTCGATTTGATTCAAATTTGTGCAAGTTTGTATATCTATTTCATTTTCCATGAAGGATAGAATGAGGAGAGAATACACAAGGGAGAGCATTGGAGGAAGACAATTGTGCATCGAAGATCCTTTAGATGTCTTGGAAAATCTAGAGGTCATGGAGTTTATGGAAGCTCCTATGTGAGCCCAAGGAATAGGACAAGAAGATTCAAGAAATCTTATAGATCCTGGAATATCCATTAATATGAGATGCTCCATGGACTTGTTTTAGAGGCCATTTGTATGAGATGCCTAGTTGTGATAGTTTGAATATGTTTTCATTTTTGTAGAGATTGTAGAGTAGAGGAGAGTGTGTTTGAGCTAGTGTTGGGTCTAAGGGCTTGAACTTATTGTTGTATAGGCTAGATGTATACCTTTTACAAGGTTTAAGATGTAACTTCAGTTATGGAGATAGTGGATGAGGAGGCCATTAGATCTCATTCTTGTTGGAGATTTTCCCATACATGGGTTTTTGTAGGTTAAATCTACCATCTTCATGTTGATGGCTTGTTTTGATGCTTTCATGTTCATATTTTCCCTCTTCCAAGTTAAAATGTAATGTTGATGAACTGCGGTATGGAATATCCATCCTAGTTTTTATGGATAAAACCATCTATTTTTGTAGGACTAATAAATGACACACAACTCTTGACTTGGTTACTGTGCTAAAATGGCCTATATGCTTGCTTGAAGCTTGATGCCTTTGAAGTTTAAGCATGCATCAAGTCACCTTTGAATAAAAAAAGACTCTCTCTTCCTCTCATCATTCAAGTCAACTTCATTGCAACCAATAACTAATGATGATATTGTGAGTGAGTTTCTTTTGGGAAAAAAAGATAAAACAATGGTAATTCCCTCAAAAAAAAAGATGAAAAAGGAGTTGAGCCTAAGTTAAATTTTAACTCACATAAGTTTTGTGACTAGCACTACACCCAAGGCCACTCCATTGAAGTGTCCATAGCTTGTTAATTCAATCTAAAGAAGCAAGATATGAATGTGGGTACTTTGAGAACTCTCAATTTGTACCTCCTAATAAAAAGTTAGATCTTTTCAAAGAACCTCTACCAAAACATGATGGTGAATCCCAAGAAAATAAGATCAAATGAGAAAGGAGAAGAAGAGATCTTGTACTCACTTCTCTTTGGATTCTTTTGACAAATCAGATGAAGAATTTCATTGTGGTGTAAACATTAATGGTTTAGTCAATCTAGATCATTATAAAATTAATGCTATGACTTGCTTAGGTGACACTATTGATCCTTTTAAAGACGCTAGTGAAACAAAGGTAATCTCAATCTAGACCACTCCTAGGCACATCTAATTGGAAAGATTGCATTGATTTATAGTGGAATATTACACTATGTGCCAAATCCTTCCAATATTTAGTGGTTGAAGAATTGTGTGGTCTTTGTTGAAATTTTCCTTTTAAATCTCTTATCTTCTTTCTAGTAAAAGAGCTCTCATCCTTAATGAGCACATAATTTTTTAGAACAATCTAGTAACTGATTGTAACTATAATCCACTAACTACAGAGAGAAATGTAGAGCCAAGTTGGAATTCAATACAAATTGTAGAGTAAACACAATAGATCTTTATTCATCGAATATTACATATTGTTTCTATAGGGCTAGATATGCATCAGCAAACAACTTTTGAATATGATGAGGCACCAAAAACTATGGTATGGATATGTCCGTTCAGGTTCGGGAAGTAGATGCTTAGATAAATAGGAGGATGCCAGTTGTTGCTGTGAGGATCCAATCTGGCTAAACTTGTAGACTACCAACAATTTCACTCCTCCCGTGATGATATGCTTTGGGCCTCTTGGTGAATGCGATGGATGTTTGTGTGATTGATACTTTTAGATTTCCTATGTGACTACTCATAGTTGGACAACTCGCCAATTGCAAGTACTTGGCAAGCCCGAAAAACTCAGTTCGGAAAAAACTTGGCAAAAAACTCAACAACTTAAAAAATTGCTTAAATTTCACTAAAAATGCATTTTTTTTGCAAAATTCAATGATAAGATGCATCCAATAAGTCAATAATTGAGTACATAAAAAAAACAAGCTGAGTCTAGTTGTATTTGATTGATTTGAAAGCAAATTGGGTACAAAAAGGCATCCCCATGTGGAATGCACTAATGTTGATATTCTGAAACAAAATGAAAATAGCAAATTGTTTTTGTAAAAATGAAAGTAAATACTACATTAATATATTTTACAAATTTACATCTTCCTCTTTCCCATGTCTAGTGAAAATTAGGGGAGAGGTAGAACTAGACGATATTATAGATGAAGACTTGTACTCATACTTGGAAACTTGGACTTGGTGGGTACCTAGAAAATCAAATGAATTCAATGGGAGTTTGAGGGCAATGCCCCCAACGGGGTCGAGGGGCAGCATTCCTTGTGGGGGTCTAGGGGCAATGCCCTTAGTGGGGTTGAGGGGCAGTGCCCCCTTGTGGGGGTCTAGGGGCAACACCCCCAGTGGGGTTGAGGGGCAGTGCCCCTCGTGGGGATCTAGGGGCAATGCCCCCATTGGGGTTGAAGGGGCAGCGCCCCCATTGGGGTTGTGGGGGTCTAGGGGCAGTGCCCCTCGTGGGGGTCTGGGCAATGCCCCCATTGGGGTCGAGGGGCAGCGCCCCTTGCGGGGGTCTGGGGGCAACACCCCTAGTGAGGTCGAGGGGTAGAGCCTCTAGTGGGGTTTGGGGGCAGTGCCCTTGGCGCGCTCCCTGCCACGGTCCAGGGCGGGGTCGAGGGGCAACGCCCCCGCTGCCAACACCAAGTTAAGGCTTCCGAAACCATACAAAACTCCATGGTGCACCTCATTGAGTGGCAAAAAATAATGTTGACAAAGCCCAAATTAAGGCCTTCAAAACCACATAAACTGCAAAAAATGAATCAAAATTGCCTTTATTCCAGCTGCAGGTTTCTTTTTGCTAAGATACTGAGTTTTTCTATAAAACTTGCCAAAAAAACGGCGAGTAATTTCCGTTAAAACTCATTTCACAAAAAAACTTGCGAGTTTTTGGTGAGTAGTCCAACTATGTGACTACTCACTTAGAAATGATCTAGATCACGGGATTTGAGTAGTTTGAAGCAAGGGGATAAGCCAGGCGACATTGATTGGTTATTCGATTCCAGTCCTGAGGAAATGAATATTCTTGATTTCTGCCCTCCCCTTGTCCTGTAGCTTGTGTTGCCTTCAAGTAATCAATCTCTCAATTCGTTTCTCTGTCCAGTCTTGGTCGCTACAAGTGAGATGAGCTCTTGTGATATGGTGGATGCATGATATTCAAAGGTAGCCAACGTGAGGGGGTCGTCCCACCTAGTCGTCACCTTGCAGAGATTTTTGTCTCTATAGAAGCCAATACTAATCGTTTCCAAAATCGTGATGTCTCTCCACCAAACTTGAGCTCATATAAATAACTGATTAGGATCGCCTTCCCAAATGGGTCGGCCAATAGGTCTTCACTCAGATTCTTAAATTTAAATGTTTTTTTATAATAATTTAAATTTATTAAATACTTATAATAGTTTTTTATTATTATTTTAAAATTTGTCATAGTGTTAAAAAACACTATTCCCGCCATATTAAATTTGGGACCCTCTTATGGATCGGGGACATGACAATTTTGAAGAAGTTTGCAACTAATGCTTAAGAGATAGAGCACTCAGAAGGAGTAGATATCTTGTTATTCTTCAATGTTGGTGATTTATATCTTTATTATGATGGACACACAAGTGAAGAGAAAAATACAGGTTCAAAATTCTCAATGGAGAATTGGGTACATTAGTTGCTTGTAAATGAAAGGCATGAAGTAGAAGTAGTGATTGAATCTTGAGTAATCAAGAAGACAAGGGGGAAGAATTGCCTTGAATATTTAGTGAAATGGAAGAACAAAACAATTTTTTTTTGAATTGAAGATTTATTACAAAAAGCAAAAACCAGGATACAATATATGCATGTCATGAAGACCACATCTGCCCATATCTGAGAAAAATATTAAAAAAAAAGTCAGATCCAATCAGGATCAACATCTTGGAAACATTACCAAAAATCTACTAAACCTTTGAGATAGTATCGACTGTGGTATTTGATCAATCATCTATTACATTCAAGTATTTGATAAGCATAGATTCCAAAAATAAGAGGGATAACAAACTGATGATATATTTTATTCCCAGCAACATTGCCTATTGGTACTTTCCTTGAATGCATCAATCGCAAATGTTCTAATAGGGGGAGAGATAGTCTCTCTTCCAGCACTATTTTCAAAACTCTGTTTAATAAACTCATAGTCCATAACAACTATTAGAATTATACTTAGTTGCTATTTTAATGCTCATCTCTGTAATGGCACTTGTTTTGCCTATTTGTTTGCTTCTGTTTCTTTCAGTTTCTTTCCGTTTCTGTACATGTTAGCCTATAATCACGTCTCCGTGATTATTGCGCCTCCTGCATTGTATTCTATTTATTCAGTCTTTCATATTAATAGAATCATTCGATTATTTCCAATCTATTGTGCTCTGCTCGTTTCTATAATAACAACATCATTGGTAACTGTTACTCGTGCATTTTGTAGTACTGTTCCTAGAATTCCATATATTCTTTGACAAACTTTTAATCTGCTTTTCTATAGTTGTGTGCCAGAATTGTGCAAATTTTATTTTTGATTTTTACATACTAGCTGATCCTTTGTCTACAATCTTCACAAACCTGTCCTTGGGCAACTCCACAGTCATTGTAACCTGTGACACAATGTTAAAGAGTGTGAGTCTATTGGAAGACTTTGTACGGTGCATTATCTTGTCCTAGAACAATTTCTCATTTCTCTTTTTCCAAATAAACTACAAAATTTCAGATGAGAGTACAAGCAAAAAAAAATCAGTTTCAGACTTAAACCATCAACATAACTAGAAGGAATTTCCTGCCAAGTGAAGTTCTTCCTAATATCCCACCTACAAATATTACCTGTAAATAGTTTCTAAATATCTTTAGCAAAAATCCAATAAAAAAAGTGATCAAAGCTTTTAAAGACATCACAAACTTTACAAACGATAGGCTTAGAAAAAATAGCAAAACCAACAGCCAACATTTTAATCAATAAAAACCATCTAAAGTAGGACTTCTTAAGCTCATGTAATGTCCCCATTTTGCGAGCATCAAAGTTTGGTGGATTTAGCCTATTCCTGACCCTTGTAGGCTAATATGTCTGGATAGAGGGTCTCGTGTGGCAGTTACTCAGTGATTTGGGACATTGCTCTTCAGCTTGATTCAGGTTTGGGCCTTTGCAGATGCTTACAAAGTGTTATTCAAGCACTTACTATTTATAGTAAGTTAGGTTATCAGGGTTACTATTTCCGGCAGGGCACCTGGCTCAGTTGGATATCTCAGTTTCGACCCAGTTTGGCAATTTGTTGAGCAAACGGAGAATAATGGAGTATTTAATAATAATTAAATAATTATTATTATGACTTTATATTATAAAGTCAATTAAAGGAAATATTAATTAATTAAATGGCTTATTATAAAGTATTTTATAACTTTATAATATAATAGAGATATTATTATTAAATGAGTATTTATTACTCATTTAAAAAGAGACGCCATTTATTAATTAATGAGCCTAAGTTGAAAAGGGCGAATTAAATAATATTAAATGCATTTTAAGTTGTTTTTTTGAGAAAGGGTCGAACTTTTGAGGAAAAGATATATATTTCTCTTCAAGGCAAATTGAACTCATTATTGATGATCATTTGAATTTGTCTTTTCTCTCTGAGAACTTTTGGAGTTGGAGAAACAAGGGTTTCTGCAAACAAATTGTGGAGAACGTCACCTCTTCATGATCAGGCATACTGAGGCTGTGAAAGATTCAGCTGAAGCTTGTCAACAAGTGGCTTCATCCAGAAGTCATATTCGTGCTTACAAAGAAAGATTCAATAAGGGTTTTGAAGACTATTACTTGCAGATCAGATTTAGTGTTGGCTGCTACAGTACATGTGAATAGTGCCGTGCTACAGTAGATGCTACAGTGCACGTGAATAGTAACGCTCTACAGTATATGCTACAGTGCACGTGAATAGTACGCTACAGTACATTTGTGCTTACAGAGGAAAAAATCAGAAAGGGTTTGAGAAGAACGAATTTACCAAGGCCAGGAATCGATTTATATCTCGTTTTCCAGTATTCTGGCATCTTTTTTTCTCAACCGTACGGCCTCTTTGCTTGCTGCCATAGCCGTACTGTTTCAGCTGGAAGGCGTGTGGATTTAAAGCTTGAAACGCCTTGCTTTTTGTTGAATATTCACTTCCATTGGGGTTGCACAATTCCTTGGATGCATCTGTGATTAATTTGGAGCTGAATATCTTTGTCTTCTGTGCACATTGAATGCTACAGCTGGTTATCAGATCGCTGCAATAAAATACCAGGTTTTCTTACTCATTTAATAGTTGCTTTTTTTCCCTATGCATGCTTGCCTTTTGGCTCACACATCATAGATCTATTATTGTAATCGATTTGCAAGATTAATAGAGTCTTTTGGAACGAACTTATGAGTACATTTACTTCATATTCGCATTCTAGAATTTATCATAATTTTTAGAAGCATTTAATGCAAAATCGTACCATCTCCTTTATTTGCAAAAATCAAAAACTACAAACAAAACAAAAACGCATTCATCAGTCAAAAGATTTGGGTTGAGAGACACCCGGTCTCTTACAGTGGTATCAGAGCACAGTTTTCCTGCCATCCTGTTGGGTGAGTCATTGAAATTTAGAACGAAGAAATTATGGCTTTTGACAGATCCACGTATGAAGTGATGCAACAATTGTATGGTTTGATGAGTGATCCTGAATTTAAAAAAGGATATCTAATGAGGTTTGAAAAATATAAACGAAAGGAAAAGGAGGAACAAGAGGTCTCTACAAGCGAAGTATCTAGAAACCTCTACAATGAGTTTTCATCAATTGGTGACCAGCACAACAAAAATCAGACCTTAGAAAACAAAACAGAAAATTCATCTATTGGCAGTGAATCCCAGGATTGTGCGATGCATGCACTTGCAATGACTTTGGCAGCAGAAGTGTGTGAAGATATTGTCATAACAGCAGCTTCTACCTTGCTAGCCGAGCCATCTTGGGAGGTACATAGCAGCAGTACCTTTGATGATATTGTGTGCGAAGTCGATAGCACACACGATGCTGCTTATCAGTTTGTTGAGCCAATTCAGGAGTACGAGTCAATTTATTGTTCCAGGGATTCTGAGATGGGTGATTCAGATCAGCATGGAGTGATTGTGAAGTTTGTGAATAATCCATTATTCGAGTTTGATGGTGGATTAGTCTATGATAATCCACTCTTCGAGAGTTATACAACAAAGCTTGTGCCAACACCAATTAATTAAGTGGAACTAGGACTAGCTAATAAAATTAACATTCTAGCACTTAATATGATCAATCACCTCTTGGGAGTCGGTCAACATACTATAGATTTTGGAGGAGTTGATATTTGAAAAAGGTACCATCATTCCATTTGATATTTTCCAAAATCTCAATATTGAAAGTGTAATGACACCCCTTTTTTGCCAATAAGTGTGCTCAAATTCAAAATAAACAATTCCACAAGATATCACCCTTTTTAAAAAATGCTATTCAATTAGACAAGTTGTTACAATATATCAAAGGAGTACCTCAATTTCAGGAGCTGGGATGATCATGGTAAGTCAAGAAATCATGGCACAAGCTACAGGATGAAATGTGACAGGTCTGAGAATGATTGATAAAGTAGTTGCAGATCTAATATATCTTGTTGCAAACAATTGGCGATGGAAAACCTTAAAGAACAACCTCCAAAGCTACTTAGAATACCTTCCAGAGCTGTCCAACAACTTCAGACACACTCGACTTAACCAAACAGTCTTCAATGTCAAGGAAATGTCAACTTCCAAGTCTGGTATGACTGTGCAAGTGGCAGCAGGTCTGCTGCTCAGAGGGTGTGGGCCAAACAACAATGGAGAGGCCCTCAAACACCCTCCAATCACACCTAGAACACCTCCAAGGATTACCAAATAGTATTACACTTACCCAGCAACATTCAAACACCTGAAATGCAAGGCAATGATCAGCTACCTATCTGATTTACACCTTCCAGTTGTAACCAGCACCAACCAAAACTATCCAATCCCTTATAATGATGAAGGGAACTCTGGAATAGGTCTTTAACGCCCAAAAGGCGCATTGTAACAGCCTTAAGAATGAGATTAAATGAGTGTTACAAGACTGAAAAAGCATGAAAGGATGATTACAGGTCTGCTGTTCATAAATTGCAGGTCTGAAGGAGCAGAAAATATTCTTAATAGAGTTGCCCTGTTACGAGAATCACCATATGAACAGCTTCAAATGATTTTAGACCTTGTCAACAACCTTCCCAAAAAGATATGAGTGGTACAACCCAGCTAGGGCATCATTCCAAACCTCAAATCGTACGACCAATGAATATCAATCTATAGATATCACAAATACTCACCAAAACTCAGAAAATATTAGCAAATAATCGCCCAGAAATCTGCACCTCAAAATGCTTCGAATATCTTCATTTCTTGAAACCCCAAACTGTGAAAACTTTGATATCCAAGGTGATTACTGTGTGAAATCGCTCCAACCAGCTAGGGAGCGTCTCTCAAATCCGAAACCAGTGATTTGATGAGGGTTTTCATCCTCGATCAATCCTTGGAAGAACTTCTTTGTTCACTCCAGCAACATCCTGTTATGTGTGCAAACTTAAATAATGCAAATGAGAGCCTCCACACCTCCTTTTATAGCTTTTTCGTTGCTTTTTTCGAAAAATGCTTTTTGCTTTTTAATGGTTTTTTCGGAAAAACACTTTTTTGCTTTTTGTTGCGTTTTGAAAAAGCACTTTTTTGCTTCTTTTTTCAAAAAAAACATTTTTTTAAATAACTTTAAGTCCCCTTTTCCCCTAGGCATCCAACGTGGGGAAATAACCTTTTCACTTTATAATATTTAACACTAAAGTAATATTAAAACATTACTTTATAACTATAGTGTAAATATTAAAATAATTCCAACCATCTTATAGAAAACACCGACGAGACATTCAAATTGGAAACTAGTCGCACTAGGAAGCTACTAATGACAAGGGAAGATGCCGGATGCCAAAACGGGCACTTATTAAAAATAGTCGTGTTCTCCAAGAAATGTGGAGAACAATCCAGATGGCAAAAAATGAAACAAAGAACATCACCACCATCTTAAGGGTCAATTAAACACCAACACACCACTGGATGCTAAGAAAACCTACCAAAGAGCTCTCCAAGAACCTTGGAGTACCCTAACCACCTTTAATTAGCCTACGAGAACTTTGGAATAGGCTAACTGATGCAACAACTGACTAGGCTTGAGAAGGCAACATTATAGAAAGTCAAATCATTGAATAAAGATTTTTTAATGATTGAGAGGGCTTTTCTTTGAGAATTAGGTAGATAAAACTTTGTCTTGAAATACTCCCAGTCCCTAACATACCCAAAATAAAAAATATTGCCAAAATTAACAATCCCTTTATTGTGCCAAATATTAACAAAACACATCTGAGACAGAGCAAAGGGTTTATTTTTCCAATATAGATTCCACCAAGTAGATCTATAGCTAAAATTTTTCTCTTCATCTCTGCATTTGCAAAAAAAATTAGAACTTGAGGGTTTAACAACAAGAAATACTAAACCAAAAGCTATGAAGATGGAGCTCCTTCCAATGCTTGGCCTTTTCTGAGACAACACATTGAATATTATTCCTGATACGCAGTTTCCAAAGTTCGTTGCCCTCTAAAGTTTTAAAGATCCATTTTGTGGCCAAAGCCACAAGTTGGATTTTAATTTTTTTTAAACCCATACCACTATTTTTCTTACTCAGGCAAAACCTATCCCACTTGATTGCATGCCTTTTCTTGTTTCCTTTTACATCAGACCGAAGGAAGTTACTATAAAGCATATGAATCTTTTCAATTTGATAGCTTCCAAATATCCAAATAGAAGCATAATAAATACCTTAAGAATTTCTTTTTTTTTGTGACAAACTTGGATTTTACCAGCCAAAGGCAAACATATTATATTCCATTTCAGAATATTCTTCTCATTCTTACAGTACATCCAATCCCACATGTTTTTAAGGGAAGGATTCACAATGAAAGGAATTCCAAGATATCTAATTTGTTTATTAGGGCCACTCCACTACCATTTAGAATCAATAAGCCAAACAAGAGGAGACTCATTCCAATTGAGCACAACTGATTTGTTTTCAAAACTTTTAGCTCCAGAAGCCAAACAATAGACATTAAGTTTGTTATTTAGATTACCAAAATTCTCTTAGTCCAATTCAGAAAATAGAGCGATGCCATCAACAAATTGCATATTTAGAAGTATCTCATTTTTTGGTAAAGAGATACCCTTAACCATGGTACCAAAACACCCAATTCTCAAATTGTAATGTCCCCATTTTAGGGTTCTCTTTCTCAGTGGTCCGAGATGTTTTTTTGGGTTTGTGTTTGCATGATTAGAAGGATAATCTGAGGTTACTTGTGAGTTCAGAGGGTGTAGAGGAGTTCTATGATGCTCTTAGATGTTATTTTTGGCTTTCGGTTTGGGCACCAAGATTCTTGGAGAGAGTGTCTATTTATAGTAAGTCACCCAGTCAGCTCCGTTCATCTATATTTTTCATCAGGATCACTCTTGTGCAGTTAGTTTCCAATTTCAATGCATTCTAGCAGTTTCTACAAATTGAGTGTAGTAATGGTTATAGCTCGTTGGAATTGGGATGAGATGCTTTAAATCATGGATGCATTAAAATAGGGACTTGCGTGTCAAAATATGATTATTTTAATGAAAAGGTCATTTTTGGAGTTAAAAGGGTGTTTTAATTAAAAAAAAGAATTTTAAATTATAAGCCTCTAGAGAGTTTGACGGGAAAAGTATATAAGGAGGTTTTAAGAGCTCATTTGGTTATGTTGGATTATTCTATTTCTCTTTTCGAAACCCTTTGTGGTTCAAGAGATTGAACCCGGTTTATCTCAAACTTTTGGAGGACGAAACCCCTCTTGGAGAATATCATCCACGATGGTGAAAGATCCTCTCGAGGTGATTGCCAATAGATTCATTCGGAGTCTATGCTTGTGCTTCATTGGCATATAAACGATTAACATTCTTGGCAAAGCGAAGGTTGAGTTTGTTATTCAGTTCCAAGTGATGCTATGAATCCCATACTTTTAGTTGTCAGATGAAATATAATGTAGTAGTGATTTGGGGTATATCAATTCTTATCCTCCCTTATAGCTGGGTGATGGTATTCATATGTTTAAACAAGTTTTTAAGGGCATATTAGAATTGAGTGCTGGAGCCATACTTTCCTTTGAGCCATACACCATGTTAGAGGTTGCATTTGTAATTTGCGGCAGTTACTGGATATGGGTAATGGTTTAATAAAAATGCATAAGCTGATTATTCATATCTGAGCAGAGGAGATAGTGCTTAATCTAGTGTTGAAATTACCTAAGCTTGCTGTGCATTTTCTGGAAGCCGTACAAGAAGCTGGACACCATATTTATGCTGGTAATTCTGGTTAATGAGCAAATATGGTTCTGGGTTCTTTTCCATTGGTTTTTACTGATCGGACAATAATATTTATGCATTGAAAACTGTATTAAAACAGACCAGCCTTTAATTTGAGAGAGCCGTACATTCCATGCTACCCATACAGCTCTGCTTGGGCCGTACAACTTAATTGCATGTATCTACTGAGTGGAAGATTAATAGATTTTGGGTATTTGTTCAATGAATTTCTGATAATCTGATAACCATTTCCTGAGCATTGAAAATAGATCTGCTGTGGTTAACTTAATTCTTGATGCAGCCGTACATGTCTAGCTGTCTGTACTAAGAACCTGGCCAACTCCATGAATTGTTGTTAATTACTAATGGAAAACAAATGTGGTTATGGGTATCATGCTTTAATATCACAAACAGCACGAGTTTGAAAAGGGTGCAAGTTTTTAGTGTGGTGGCACAAGGTGTTATTGGCTGGACATGAAGAAACCTGAGTGTTTCCTTAGCGCTGGGCATGACTTCTTGCTACTGTAGTGTTTTCTGTGTTGGTGCAATCTATATCGGTCACTGTTGAAGGCTCAGAGTATTTATATAAGGCAATAGCAGGTGTTCAAAGGCTACCATGGTCCATTCACAATCATTTCCAGGTCTGAGATGTTGCCTCATTGTATTGTCATTTGATGTTAGCTCAGACTATGAATAAATTATGTAATACTCCTTGCTGTAATAGATTTCTGAGTAACATTTCTAGCATATTGCTCATCTTATGATATAGTTTGGGTCTGTATAAGACAGTAGATGTATATCGGCAATCATATCTTGGTAGGACAGTACAGAATGAAGAGGTGAATTTATGTAGCCTGCTTATCGAATGTGTCTTTGTTTTTCATTTGAGAAATATCATATATATATGCAATGGAATGAGACTAGTTTGAAAAAAAATGGAACATATATCAAACTGAGAATATCGAGCAAAATCGGGAGTCCGATCTTAGATCAGGGTTGGCCATTACATAAAATATAATGAAAAGCATCAAAAGCAATGACAAACAAAACATGAGGTAAAGGTCATCTTTGTCAAATGGATCTTTGTAGTATAAAGGGATTTGTTAAAGAACCATTAATATCAATTTTAGTGTATGCATCATTAAATATGAAATAATTATTGATATTCATGATTCTGTATATTCAAGTGGAGAGAAGATCTCCTTATAAGGAAAAATACAAGACGATGTTTCTAAAAGAAACAATCGTTAATTGACAAAAAAGCTAAAAAACAGAAAGTCAAAAATCACTAACTAAAAGAAAACAGACGACTAACTAAAGCTGAATAAAAGCAAAGATGACCATTGATATTACATTTAATATTTTAATACCCTCCCTTAATGGTCATTGTACAAACAAAAACCAAGTCTACCCATATTGTGATGGTCATCAAAATGCATAGTATGCAGACTCCTTCTGCTTAGTTTGCTCCGACACGTGAGCACTTTGCCAAGATGCTTCCTGGTTGGGCTTCTCATCAACCAACTGCTTTTTGCAAACCTCTGTATATGACCAATCTTCCCACAGTAATGGAAAGTAATAGACTTCTTGGAGCCCTCCTCTGAACCACCTTGTCCTTTCTACTGAGTGGACTTGCCTTTGCCAATGTCCTTGGCAGTAAAAGCTAGTTCAACACTAGGAGACTCACTGTTGCTCCCAAACTGCTTCCTCCACCTATCTTGCTGCAATAGGTTGTTACACAACTCATCAAACTTCAAGTCAACAGTGGTGGATGTAATGTTGAGCGTTTCAATGAAGTGCTCGTAGGAACGTGGCAAACTCTTCAAAGTGATCACCACCATATCCTCCTCTTCCATCTTACAACCAATGGCCTCCAGTTGATTGCGAATATTTTTGATTTTCATCAAGTGCTCTTGCAAAGACACTTGGTCATCCATCATAATAGAGAAAAGCATATTCTTCAGAAAGAAAGCCCTTACCTTGTCTGAGTTCTCATGAAGATCTTTCAAATGCTCCTATATCTCCACATCAGATTTACCAGATGGTATTTCTGGTAACATCTCATTGGCAATAGATAATTTAAGAAGCATGACTACCTCCCTATTACCTCCATCATACTTGTCTTGATCCTTCCCAACAAAAGTGGGACGAGTTTCTATACCTAGGACAAGCGCATCTAGACACCGGTACTCAAAGATAGTAAGCATCCTTTGCTTTGACGTGTTGTAATTCTTTCCATTGAACCTCAACGAACTTTCCAACATAACATTGGACAAAGATGCCACCCCTCCCGTTTTCCAAAGCACTAAAAATGAGGCAACTCTATGATCAGCTGGCAAAACACTTGGACAATTAGCTGGCACATCACTAAATTTTTCAAAAAATCGTCTAAAAAAGAGGCTCAAAAATTGTAAGATTTTTTTAGAAAAACCCTCGAAAACTCTAAAAGTAAGATTTTTTTTAGAAAAAAATCCTCGAAAAACTTCTGAAAGACAACAAAATTTTTATAGAAATTTTTTCAGAAGACTATAAATTTTAAGAATTTTTTCGAAAACTCTTTGCAATTTTTTTGTTTTCCTAGAAAAAATTGTCAAAACTGGCTCAAATTTTTTTTTCTTCAAGTTGACATGAAATCTCAAAAATTCACCTCAAACCCAAAACAAATTTTGGTGGCCCAGAAAAGAGAATTTGTCCAAAAAAAAAAAAGACGCCTAGAAAATCTGCAGTCATGCGGCCAAACAAACTTAGAATACCCACGTCACAAATCCAGGTCATGCGGGAAAGATACAAAGCAAGAAAATGTAATGTCCCCTTCTCGAACCTGACTTTTCCAGTGACCGTTGGCCTTTTTCTGGGAACCCGAAGGCTAGTCGGAAGGTAAAATTAGGGTTTCCTATTTTTAAGGATGTCCTTGCTTAGAGTTAGTGGATTCAATGGCGGATTCTTTCTGGGTTTTCAGAGAGCTTCGCAGTGGTATGTTCATCTCGGCTTTCTAAGCATTTCCAGGAATTTACTATTTTTAGTAAATTCTATTTTTGGCAGTAAATAGGTGGGTCTCAGGTAGTTGACTTTCCCTTTCAGTTGACTCAAGTGGCGTATTCAGTTTCGGGCTTCAGAATGCAGTTTTGGGGAGTTGAGCTCTTTTCACTTAAAAAAATAACATTATAATTTAATGTTATTTTATCACCTTGGCCTAGTCAAATGACTTAATGTTATTTTAAAAGGTGGACTTGAAGGGTGGCGCCATCATTAAGGATTTATTTAATTTTTGATGAATTTTCCAAAGTCAAAGCAAGTTAATATGGGCGCATTTATCAAGGTGTGATTTTAATTAAAATATGAATATTGAGCTAAAAGGGAAAAGGACGCCATCTTGAAGAATGAGCTAGGGTTTTGTCATTGAGTTGGATTTTAGGGTTTCGTGAAGTCAACCGAAACTTATAAAAAGGAGACTTGAGCATCATTTCATCATCTTTTGTCTATGCTAATGTTATGCTGCCGAAATGGTTGCGGGATTGCTTCGAGGAATGAATGCCTCCTAGTCTGGGCTTGACTTCGTGCTTGAGAGACAGCACCTAGTGGAGAGGTTTGATTATTTGGGTGATTTTTAGTCAAGTTTGTGAGTTTCATTGGGATTTGTGCATTGTAATCTGCATTGTGTCTAATTAGTTTCTGATTTTTGCATATTAGAGTTTTCTAGATCTTGCATTTTAGCTACAGCAGATTCGAGTTTTAAGTTGTAAATCAAAAAATACCAAAAAGATTGTTCTGGGTATTGTCTCTTTCTCCCTGTCTTGGCTAGGCGCCCCTTTGTCTGAAGTTGTAGAATTTTTAAAGGAGTATTTAATTTATAAATGCAAAATCGCCCTCTTGCTGGGCCGTACTGTTTCAGACCTGCATTGGAATCCGCGCATCAAATAAATAGCGTCTTTTGATCAGTTTTCAGTGTTTAATTTGAGTCGCCATCATACTAGGATCATTAGGCATTTTGTCTCATGAGATTTGATGTAGTTTTGAGCAAGTTGTGAGTGAAATCGTGAAGTACAGGGCTGCTGTTCGTGCACAAAGAAATCTGGACTGTCAAAAACCAGCATTTGAGATTGGTCTGCTTATTGCACTTTCAGATCTAATCTTTGTTATTCAGTGAAGGAAGTTCAATACATATTATTGCAGCTTGATCTATATGTTGATTCACATTTACAGCAAGATCTTATCATTCATATTGTAAACTGGCAGTAGTACTGACAGTATAGTTACTCTTGCTCATCATAATTTGTAATGTTCAGTTTCTCGCTCAGTATTTGATATTGTATTTAATTTATCTCCGCCCTATGGTAGCTACTTTCCCATCTTGGGTTAGCAAGCACATTCTGGGTGTTGAGTGTTTTTCAGCTTCAGCATTTCTCTTTCAAGTATTGTTATTGTAATCACTCCGTCATATGGTCGCCCCTCACTCCGCATCGGATTGGGTAGCACATACTTGACGTCGAGTTCCCTTTCCAGCATTTAGAATAGAAGACCCTCTGACCAATGCTCGCCATCCTCGGCGCCATACTGGTTAGAGTTACAGCATAAGCAGTTTGTTTTAGATCCTTTGACCAATGCTCGCCATCATCGGCGCCATTCTGGTTAGAGTTGCTTTCTTGCACGTTTTGGTTTTCTCCTCTAACCTTAACGGGTGCACTGCTTTGTAATTTGTAAATTGAAAAAAGGAAAAAATTGGCTCGGAATATTTCAGAAAATACTAGTCGTGCGCCTCTTTTCTGCCACGATTTTGCACTTTAGGGAGTCGCGCGGCTTCAAAATGCTAGGAAAACAAACGCTTGAAGGAAGACGCAAAAATCCGCACACAAAATGAGCGACTGGAAAGAAGACAAGCGTGTCAAAAATGTAGGTCGTGTGGAATAAACCTGATGTATAAAAATAGGAGACTGACGGGAAGATGCGACTTTACACAAGATCTCATGCCTTCAAATCGACGCCAAAGGCTAGAGTGTGCGTGCTCCAGAAACAACCCTAAATGCGGCAAAACAAAGACACATGATTTCTCTTGACACAAAAATATGCCAGAAATAAACCCACAAATTATCTTTGCAAAGAAACCACGAAATTTGCTGAAAATAGGTTCAGAAGCCCTCATGAAAAATCTCACGATTTTTCTCTACAATTTCGCCCCACAAAGATTCTTCCTAAAAAAAAAAATTTCAGCTAACCAGGGTCAAGCTGCTTTGATACCATGAAATAATTATTGATATTCATGATTCTGTATATTCAAATGGAGAGAAGATCTCCTTATAAGGAAAAATACAAGATGATGTTCTAAAAGAAACAATCGTTAATTGATGAAAAAGCTAAAAAACAAGAAGTCAAAAATCACTAACAAAAAGAAAACAGATGACTAACTAAAGCTGAATAAAAGCAAAGATGACCATTAATATTGCATTTAATATTTTAATAAAATAGGGCCATGATCATATTGCAAAAATGTTTAGGAAAACCAAAAGCTTCCAAGACTAGCATAACAAAAGATCATTCCATTCTATTCTAAGCCTTTCTCAAGACCAAGCAACATCATCCCAACATTTTGGTTAACTTCTTTTAGTCTAGTCAAGAGCTTCCCAGTCAGTCGTAAGATTCTCAAGAATATATCTACCTTCTGTGAATCTAGTTTGAGTATTATTTATGATTCTTTGTAAGATATCCTCTAACCTTAAAGCCAAAACTTGAACAAATATTTTATAAGAAACATTGAGAAAAGTTATCGGTCTCCAATTCTTAATATTAATCATGTCTCCATCTTTAAGCAAAAGCTTAACAATACCTCTATTGATGTCATTACCTAGAGAGCCTTTTTGGATAGCTTTTTTTTATACTGTCAATATATCATCTACAACCCACACAATATTAGCTTTATAGAATTCAATTGATAGAATATCAACACAAAGAGATTTTTGAAAGATTTTATAGCATCCACAAATTCATTCTTGTCAATCTCTTTATCAAGTATGGAGGACTCATCAATATTAATCTTAATAGGGATAATCTTTTTGCACATGTCTTGGGTATTTTTATATCTTGCATTATTATCATTAGCTGTAAAAGGATCTTTGTAGAACTCTAAACGTATTTTTTTATTTCTTCAATCTTACTAGTTTGAACATTATCGTCCAAAATAGGCCCCACAAATTCATTACTAGTCTTATCTTTTAAAATATTGAAGAAATACTTATAACCCCTATTAACCAATTTATTGTTGATCTAATTCTAACTCCCTGATATTTCTTATTTTGCAGACATCTGAGCTTTAGTTTTACTTCACCTAGTGAAGCAATAAGAGTCTCATTATTAAGCTAATTTTGAAGAATAATTTCTTTATTCAATTGATTAGCCTGTAAGAAATTTTCATATCTCCTGTTATAAAGAGCAATTTTTTTACCAATAGTTCTAAAAAGAGTTCTACAATAGCTAATCGAGCTATTCCAATAGTCAGTGTCTGATCCATATGAGAATGACTATTTGAAAATCCTTCTCAAGGATGTAATCCTATTCAAATAATCTTGATTCATTAACAGCTCAATATTCAATTTATAAAGATTTCCTTTTCTTAAAGTATCATCATTCTCATTGTCTTTAATCAAAATATTAGTTTCTATAGGATAGTGATAAGACATAGTGCAAGGTGGAACAAAAACACAATTGTTGTCTTTAACCTCCTCAAAGTAAATTTATTCTCTTGCACATAAAACCTGTCAAGTCTAGAGTAAATTCTTCTACCCCTTTTTTGACTGTTGAACCATGTAAACCAGATACTTTTGGTATATTTCTTATTATATTCTGAAGGATCAAACAACTTTAAAATATTCTTTGCCCTCGACCAAAATTATTTCTTATTTGGTTGTCAATTCAATGGGATTCCACTAGATTTGTATTCATTTTGCTCTATCGTATTAAAGTCACCACCAATAATCCAAGGGAGCTTACGTGGTGAAGAGACAAGCCATTTCCAATCTCAATTCTTTCTTTATACTCATTTTCAACATTAATTGAGCAGATGCCGAATTTCAAACTATTGTTTTTTCCAAACATAACCATATTCCCTTGTTATAAAGAGAACAACTAGAGTCAATAATATAGGTGTTCCACTTTTTATGTACTAGAATAGTAGTACCTTCTCAACCCTTTTCATGTTTTGAGGAGTATAACTCTAAATTATTCCAAAGAAATTTTAAAATATTCTCAAGTTGAAAGCTAATAGCTTTGGTTTCTTGCAAATGCAAGAAATCAAGGTTCTTTTTATTATTACAGAAGCATCTTAGGATGCATTTTCTATTAGGGGATTAAAGTCTCTTTATATTCTACCTAATGCAGTTTATCTTTATTAAACTTACAATGGGGTAGTAGGAGACCTTTGATTTCTATATAATATTGTAATGGAGTGAATTTGCACCTCTTGCAAATTCCCCATTTGCATCCCCTCACCTTTAAAAAAATTAAACCTGATGATGCTTTTCCACTTCACCCATTCCGCTTCCACCCACTTGGCGGCTATCTATAGTGTTGGTGGGGGAATTTTTGTCGGGGACGCTAGCATGGTGCGGACGTTTGCACGGCGCGCTGCCATCTTGACAGGATTCCCGCATATGGAATTTGCAGAGGCGTTACACTTCTCCATTGGCAATGAAGAGTAATGCCCTTTCTCCCTTGACCAACCTCAAACGACTCTTTTAGGCTGCTATCTATCTTAAAACATCTCATTCTTCATTCAATTGGATCCTCTACACACTTCTTCAGGCTTCTACACTCTCACTTCACGTTTCTACACAATTTTTGAGCCTTTTCACATCACTCTCCACCATTGTTGAAGCTCTAAAGTGTTACTCTGTTGGATTTGACTCTCATTGTTGCAGCAACGATAACACTTTCAAGCTTGCGAGCTCGCATCTCCCTTCACGTGCTTGAGGGCACCTTGTTTGGGAGGTGATATCCATTTCATTTAGCATTGTTATTTTGATTTACATAGCATATAGTTGTTAGCATTGTGTGGCATTGCGTTCTTTCCATTCCTTTCTTTATTGCATTTTCTATCTCGTGGCTATTTTGGCAGTCCATGGAGGTGGGAACACCAAAACGGGGGTTTGACTATGGCAAACCTCGAAATAGCCCCAACATTTTTCCCCGTTTTGCTGTGTGTAGGTTTTGCGTTCATGTGGAGCTTGCGGGAGGCTGGACCATTCATAAGTTGTATTTGTATCACCTTTTTATTCTTGTCAACCTCTCCTTTTAAGTTAAAGTATTCTTCTTGTTGTTCTAGTTATTTAGTTTTTACAATTTTGTGTTATTGCTTAAGATTGCGTTTACCAAATAGACTAGCTAAATCTCTGTCAGTCTTATCTGTATTCCATACTCTCTGTTCGTACGAACGCCACCACGCCGCGCTATCGTTCATCTTTTGCACTGGGGTCCATTGGCAGAGAGCTGTCGGGGTCTCGGTTTTGACTCAGGAATTAGCTCATTTGGTTCCCTAAACCTCTCAGGTTTTGTAGAAGGATAATGGTAGGACAATAGCCCTTCCTTTTCACTCATGTACAACACTAAATTTGCCTTAAACAATCCTTAGCATGAGGTAGATCAAGGCAGTTGATCGTTCTAGACTCTCCGTGACTTGGGGTCTTGAGTGTTTAGTCTCTGTCCTCTACAAATATGTCAAAGCGTTTAGGAATCTTCTCTTCCTTTCCATTTTTACTAGTTTTTTGGGAGCTTTCATCCTTGCTTAATTGCTTCCTTTTTTCCCTTTCATCTTTCTCCACACTTTCTTCCATTACCCCATCCCGAAGGAGAGGTTTTATTACTCCTTTATAAAATCCTCACTATCTGTTTTTACAACAATCTTCTCAATTATTCCCTTAGATTCTATTGTGTTACTAATCTTGGAATTTCAGTCCATGATTTCATGAAAGGTCCATAAGCATGAGCTAATGGTTTATTTCATTTATTTGACATGTATGATGCAAGAGCATTCGGGTCCATGCACGATCTTACATCAGAAAAAAAAAGAGGTTATATACAAATAGAATTTTAGCCTTCATTATTTCTAGTTACTTTTGTTTGTTAGATTTACCATCAAACTTGTATATTTGGAAGGTTGCTACAACTTGCTATAGATTGAGTATATGTTACATATAGATGTTCTCTTAGGACATTGACCTACCTTTAACTAAGGTACATGTTAGGTTCAAGTCACTTATAAGTGAACTACAAGTTGTTATAAGTGTGAAGTCTTGCACCTAAATGTTAAGAGGTCTCTTTAGGAGTGTTTTTCAACTTCCTTCTATTATTTGGTGGTGGACTTTCTTCTTTAGGATTGGTTTTTGAATCATTTTCGTTACTTTTAGCATTATGGTAGTTTCTACTTCTTTTTAGCACAATTTGATTTCTCAAAAGGGGCCATGCTCTATGATTTCCCTATTTTGGTGGCATTAGGGCATCAAATCATTATGCTTTTGTGGTTGCTCATTTATTCTTTCCGTGATTGTTCATTTCCCTTGGTGTGACATCTTATTTTATTTGTCTTGGGCAACATTTTGCTATGGGAATTGATTGCTAGCAGCTATGGGAATTAGATGGAGGGATATTTGGAATTCTAGATGACACTTGGTTGGTTGGATCATAGTTGGAAAACTCGGACTCGCCGCGGACTCGGCAGCCCAAAATATGACTCGGACTCGGGGACTCGGCACGGACTCGGGAAAAGACTCGGCAAGGACTCGGCAAAAAAAAAAACCATAGTTTTACAAAAAAACAAGAACAAATTAATGCATTTAGAGAACATAAGAGCCTAATTTGATTATCAAACACTTATAATTCAAAGATTACACATGTCATATGATCATCAAACACTCAATAATTGAAATTTCATCATTCATATTCATCAAATACTCATAGTTTCAATGTAGAACAGCATCATAAATTTATAAATGTTTACATATAATCATGTCAAAAAGAGGAAAACATTAACAACCACATATAATCTACATCTTCCTTTTTCCCCTCCCAATGGTACTCAATTTTGGAGGCCTAGAACTAGAAGGTGCCCGTGCTATAGTATCCAAACGAGGACTAGGAGATCGAGAAGGGGAAACATGATATTCGAATGTGTCTTCATCGTCCTCCATGGCATCCAATCTTGTTGCTTCTTCTGCTGCTGCTCTCTCTAGTTCAGCAAGATCCTCATCAGTAAGGAAGACATCAGCCTCATCATTTTGTTCATCAATAGTCCATTCACCATATGGATCAATGTCATCCAAGTCGATGGACTCATGTGAAACACCCTCCACCTTTCTAGTTCGAAGGCGAAGGTTGTATCGAACAAAAACTAAATCATTTAGGCGCTGCTGAGTCAACCTATTCCTCTTCTTTGTGTGAATGTTCTCAAACAAACTCCAATTCCGTTCACACCCAGAAGCACTGCATGGCTGTGACAAGACACGTATGGCTAGCTTTTGAAGATTTGGTGTGCTAGCACCATAGTTCTCCCACCATAGATCTACAAAAACATGTTTAAAAAATATAAGTATTAAGAAATAAGAATAAAGTAAAGTTTAAAACTTTAAACAATCTATATGTAAGAATCAAGTTTCTAATTTCATTTTTTACCTGGTTGTTGTTTTCCTCTCCTTTCAATTGCTTGTTGGGAGGAAAAGAGTCTCCCCTCTGCACCTTGTAGACCTTGAATAGATAAAAGAAAAAGTAAATCAAATATAGAAAATTCATAGATAGTCAAGGCTCAACATTGCAAATTCATAAATAAGATGTAACAAATCTCACCTCCAACTCATCAAGCACTTTATCTCTCAGCTCAGGATCAGGCACCATCCTATCAATGCATATGACAAGACCTTCCATGACCTCCTCATCCGCCTTAAATGTGTCCGAGAAGTAGAACTTCGGATTCAAGAAGTAGGCAAAGGCATGGATCGGCTGGTGGAGTTGGTGTGTCCATCTCCGATCAATGATGCGCCATATGATTTCATATTTCTTTTTGTTTCCGCCATAGTAACGTGATATGGCCTCTTTGGCCCTATCCATGGCCTCATAGATGAACCCCATTGGCATGCCATCTCCATCCACCATACGAAGAACCCTCACCAAAGGTTCTGTCACCTAAAAAAATGAAAACAAATGTTAAATCATAACAAAATTAACCCCTCAAAAAAAAAAACAGCAAATAGATTATCATGTATAATTTATTTTTGTGTGATTGCTACTTACCCCCATCAACTCCTCTCCATTTTTGATGAATGTCTCATCAAAAACTATGGCAACAATCCTCTCCCCTTCAGGTCTATTGGAAAATGAGGACTCCTTCCAAGCATCAGACACGAACATTTGTTTGAGATGATTAATGGCACCAAGAATGCTTTGCAATGTGAGGAAGTGGCTAGCAAATCGTGTCACTCCAGGTCGCACAAGGTCCTTGCCATTTGTAAATTTCCTCATTCAAAGAAAGCACCCAAGTATGGTTGTATATAAATTTTGTAACACTTTTTGCATCTTCAACCACACTTTTGACCCATGAAATCTTCCCAATGTCCTCTAGCAATAGGTCTAAGGAATGTGCAGCACATGGAGACCATGCAATTGTGGGATACCTCTCCATAAGTAGTCTACCTGCAGCTACATATGCAGCTGCGTTGTCCGTGATGATTTGGACAACATTATCAACTCCAACCTCCTGGACCACCCCATCTAATAGATTGCATAAAGTCTCAGCATTTTTAACTTCATGGGAGGCATCTATTGATTTTAGAAACACCAATCCACCATTAGAGGCCACTAAAAAGTTAAGGAGAGTTCTATTTCGTCCATCTGTCCACCCATCAGATAAAATGCTGCAACCTTTTCTTCGCCAAAATTTTTTTTGCTCATCAACCACAAACTGTGTATTCTTTACGGCTTCCTCTAGCAATGGCCCACTCAAATCTTTAGATGATGGAGTCTTAAACCCCTTTCCTGCAACTGTAAGGGCATTCACCAAACCTTCCCAATATGGGCTGTTTGCAACATTGAAAGGTAGATTATTGTAATACCAAAAGTTTGCAGCAGCCATCCTAGCTTCTTGATGCTTTTCTTTATTCCAACCTGTACCTTCAAGTGAAGGTTGTGCTCCTGGAACATTACGTGGAACAAAATAATTTGGTCCTGATGAAGGACCCTGACTAGCAGTAGAAAAAGAACCATCAGGACTCTCCCCAAAAGATGAATGTGGAGCACGGAAGCTTGGACTTGCAACACCATGGGGCTTAGAGGGTGCAGATTGGGATTGAGATCCACTCATCGCTGATGTTAGGGCATCTTTTGTTTTTTGTCTTTCCTCTTTCTTAAGCTCATATTCAGCAAGAAGGGCCTTCATCTCTCTAATGATCTCAGGAGTGGTATTCTTGCATCCCTCCACATTTTGACCAGGGATTCTAGCAAGGTGGTATTTTAATCTGTTTATTCCTCCTGTCATCCATTTGTTGCATTCATGACATGTCAATTCACCTTTTTTATTTCCTGGAATTGCATACTTCCATGCAGGGTCTTTTTTTACTCCCTTTGGATTTGAAGACGACATTGCTGTTTCAAGTTCAAAATGAAAAGAAAAATCAGCTAGGGTTTGCAAAAAAACAGCAAATAAATGTGATTCAAAATTTCAAAGTTTCAAACATTTGCAAAAGAAAAAAGATGCAAAACCAAGCTAGAAAGTAGAAACAATAAGAATTAGGCTATTAAGGAAAAGAGAAAAAAATTTGGCAGCATTTCCCCTTATTTTTCTTGATTTTTTAAATTTTGAATGCAAAAAAATTGAAGAAAACAAACAAAAAGCAGTGTTAGATCACTTACCTTGCTCGATTTTGGCCTTTTTGGTTCGTTCTCCCTTCTTCTATCAATCCCACAGCAACTTGCAGACCTGGTTTTCAAGAGTGACAGTCAAAAAATGAAAGAAAAAAGCAAAAAAATCATGGGTTTTAACCCGTTTTTGAGACTCAGCCGCGCAGGAGAGTCCTGGGTCGGGACTCCCGAGTCCCGACCCAGGACTCGCCTGGACTCGACTCCCGAGTCCGCGACGAGTGGACTCGGCTAGGGTAGGGACTCGCGAGTCCGCGGCGAGTCGGCCGAGTCCGCAAACTATGGGTTGGATAATTGATTTCATGATTTCATGATTAATCTCAAATTGATGAACTTCTTTGTTAGTGTCCAAGAAAGAGTTTAGAGGAGGTTCAATCAAGAAAGGTGTGTAATGGTTAGGTGGAGTGTGGAACATTGAAGATAGGTCATTTGACAAAAAGTGGAGTTTGAGTAGCAAAAGAGGATTGCTAGGGGAAAATAGAGAAGAACATAGAAGAATAGAAAAGAGAGGAAAGTGGCTTGTTATGCATCCATCCAAGAATTGAACAAGTCATTTTTCCTTTATTCTTGTACCATGAAAATAGAAGGCTCACATGAGCATGTTTTTGAGTTCATTCAATGTAATTTAAAAAAAATTTAATGCAAGTAGTATTGCTTTGCTTTCATTTATGGCCTAGGTAGTTGTTGGTAAATGTGATGTTGCTAAGTTTAGTTTGTTATTCATTGGACTTCCTTGCCTAGAACACATTAGTTAAGTATTAGGTTGATGGAAAACATGTATTCTTATAGAGTTAATATTTATATAATCACATTAGTAAGAAATCACATTTAGTCGTCATTTATGTATAAGTTCAATTGTTTAATTAAAAAAAATGTGTATATTTATCATAAAAACAAAAATATCTAATTATATGTCACTATGGCAACACAATCATGTCTTCCACAAGGATGCTGTTCTACCCTTGAAAAGAAAAAATCCCAAACACTAATCTCTAGCCACCTCGAGGAGGGAGGTCACTATGATTACTTGGCCTATTTGCATGTTTTGTGGCTATGATTGGTGACTTATTGTCCTTTGTATGTTATTTGCACTCTAGGTGTTTTTCTTTGAGCTTAATCTCAAGTGATGCTATGCAACATCACCTCTCCAAGTTATGCATTGCTCTAATAGTCTTCTAGGTTGATACACTACAAACTTACCTTGTAGCTAGGCTATGGTTGTGCCATCACTTTATGTTCACTCCCCTACCATGTAATGGTTTGCTTTGTAAATTTTAGCTTCCTAATATGTTTGTCTAACTCTATATTGTGTGCATGATTGTAATGAAATAGATAATATTGGTGTATGAACCATAAGCTTGTTCGTGGTCATTGATAGGTCCTTGGTGCTCAAGCAATGCTAAGAAATGACTCGACTGATGCTCTCAATCATATTGGCAAGTTTGAGGGTGATTGCTCTCGTGTAGAAAAAATGTATAGTTAGGCTCCATTACAACAAGTATTCCTCTCTCTCTCTCTTTCTCGTACATATTAACAATTATGGCTTTGCTGTTTTATGAGCTTATATGGCCCTCTTGATGTGTGACCATTACTTGTTGATGCACTCATGTTATGGTATTTATTACACTAAAGCTTTATTAGTTGTTGTATTCAAGATGGTCATAGTGGGATTCTTGCTTGACTTATCCTTGGTTTTGGTTCATTTTGGGATTTCTCATCATTTTGTCTTGTTACAATTGAAAATGGGTAGATATAATGGCATTGGATCCTCATTAGCTTAATGTGGCCTTGGATCCTCATTAGCTTGATTTATGTTCCAAATTGTTGCCATGTATGGGTCCTCAATGTATGTCCCAAGTGGATTTACTCCTAGGTCATGCATTTTGGTGTCAACTAGCCTATTGCATTGGTTGGATCAAGCTAATGTCTTGGGTGGTGGAGGCTGTCTTGCTCTAGGTCTACTTGGTTGGCATAAGGGAAATCTCTTGTATATTGAACACAACAAAAGTGTGTTGTAGGTTGACATCCTCCTCCTTCTTGTTTGATGTAGTCTAGTAGAACCACCTTAGGGTAAAGGAAGCCCATGCATTTGCATACCCTTGCTCCTCCCACATGACTATCCTATGATAGTAGGTTGGGAAATGCCCTATGCCCTCCCTTTAGTGGACTTTCCTAGTTAGTGTTGCCATCATAACTAGCCTTAGGCAAGGAATCTCATAGTAGTAGATTGAGACATATTGAGCCCTTGTTTTTGATCTTTCTCCCTTCCAATAGAGATCTCTTTGTGTCTAGGCCCGATTTGTTTTCAATATAGGATAATTGTTTATTTGTTGTATCTCCACTATAACCCTATATGGTTTTTACATGCTCTCTAGACTTAGCATTACCACCAAATTGAGGCTCATCTAGGTGTTAATATTTGAATCCTAGGTTGTGGCTTTGGTCTTTGGGAAACGTTAGGCCAAATTGGATGGATGATACATCTGCCATATATCAATTGCTTTTAGTCTCGTTGTGTTGTTAGTATACGGTGTGGGAAATAATCAAATAAGGAGTCTCTTTGGTGGCTCATCTGCTAACATAAATTGAGTTTCCTAGTTAGTATGATGTCTACTTTGTAGGCTTTGTCTCACTTGCCCTCAAAACCAATCAAATCACATAGTAACAATGTTGTAGGGGTTTCTTCAAGAAACCATGGTTCAATGGCCATAGTGTTGTAGCGAATTGCAATGGAATCGATGAAAAAGATTTTTTTCTACTTACACTATTGGAATCTTTGAGATCTTTTGACTTACTTGGATGGCATTGGGTGGTGCAATCTCCTTGTATTGATCTCATCATCTCTTCTTTCTTAGCTTGCCTTCTACCCTCATTTAATTTGCAAATGAGGAGCTTCTATGAGACGCCTTTTTTAGAGTGGCTTTCTATCTCCTCCCCCTTTTGGGCTCTTAGGTTTAATTGGTCCTCAAACATTCAAATCAATGCAAATTCTCTAGCCTAGAGGTTTTTGTGTGCGATCGATACTCTAGTGGTGTCCACTTTGTAGTTTCACATGCTTGGCCTTGGTTGATACATGCGATCTCCTTTCTTTGGTTGGGTCTATCTCTAGTGACGAGGGTCATGGTTTTGAGACTTAATCTTGGGGAGAAATTGGTAGTCTAAAAACTCTTAAGTATATAAATAAATATAGATTTAATACAGTACATAGTGAAAATAAGAATAATGACATAAAAACCGTAGACATGCTGTTGCTTACATAAGTAATAAAAATCTCTCAAAATGGGACATTTCCATAATTGAATCACTTTCATAACATGACAATCATTTTATAATAAACAATAATGGATTAGAGAAATTAGCTAGTTAACAAATGATAGACTAAAACAAGGAATATGTTTAAAATAATTTTTATGTATTTGAAACTATTTTTAGAATATTGTTTAAATTGTTTTTTCAATTGTCACTTCCTCTAGCCTTGTGTATCTATAACGAGTCTTGCAAAATTGACACAATCTTGAGAATCTTAGAGTCTTTGTTAGACTCTGTGAGCCAAACAATTTGAGGCAGACTCTGACTTTTCTCAAGACTCTGTGAGTTAGACAGAGACTTGCAGAGTCTTGAGATAATGTTACGTATTTGTCAACTGCATATTTGGCTTCCCTTTTGGGAGGTATTGAAGAGAAACTTATGAATTCTAGAATATTATGTGATAGGTTTATAAGATTTCTGCCTCCTTTCTATTTTCTTGTATTAATACGAAATTGCAGCAAATAATTGGCATGGGCCATTTAGTATACAAGAGCCATACCTGGTGAATCTGTTTGTATTGCATATTCCCCCACAATATCTCCAAAGTTGATGCAAGTGGATCAAAATGCAATGATATTGCCTATTTGTTAAGTTGCCATTCTGAATTTGCCCTAGATATGCTTATAATGAGTTAGAAATGTTGGCCATTGTCCTAATGAGTGTGCTCTAATGCAAAAACAATTCTGTAATTGAAACAGTGTCATAACATGTCTAGTGTTTTCTTATTTTTAAATATTATAAAGCATTTTTAATGTATTTTATAACTTTTGGAGTGTTGTTTGAATCAATTTTTTTAATTTTCACATCTCCTGGACTCATCTATCTGCAACGAGTCTTTGAAAAAATTGGCACAATCTTGCAATTCTGATAGTCTTTGTAGACTCAGCGAGGCAGCCAAATTAAGGCTGAAATATTTGCTGCTTCTGACTTTGCTTGTGATTCTGTAATGACAGAATTTCCAAGTCTTGAGATAATTGCAAGTATTTGTTCAATTGCATGTTCATCTTCTCTTCTGGAAGATAATGAAGAGAAACTTATGAATGTAAGAATTTTATGTGATAGATTTGTAAGATCTCTGCCTCCTTTCTATTTTCATTTATTGATACCCTACTGTAGTGAATAAATGGCATGTGCCATTTATCATACAAGAACCATACCTGTCAATCTGTTTGTAAGGCTTATAATCCCTCAACATCTCCTAAGTTTTTACAAGCGAATCAAAATGCAATAATATTTTCTATATGTGAAGTTATCATTTTGAACTTGCCCAAGGTATGCTTATAATGAATAGAAAATGTCATATCCCTGAAATTGCGACATTTGAAAACCCTAACATTGAAATACGAATGAATAAATAAAATGAATAACAATATAAATATCAAAAAAATATATGGATATAGATATTAGCAATTTAATATTTTTATAATTATAATTATCGTAAGATAACATTATAATTATCATTAGCAAATATAATAAAATAAATATTAGCAATTTGAAATTATTAAAATTATTATAATATAATAAAATAAGATATATCAACATATTCATAAACCCATAATACATAGCAGCATAAGACAGAGACTCTCATAAGGTAGCGATAAAGCTTCCTTAAAAGGGATTAGTGATAAAAGGACTTCCCAAAGCATAGTGAGGGGAATTGGTGAAAAATATCACCAATAGCAAGTAGTCATCTTTTATCACAAATATTTCCATGGAACACCTTATATATAACAAAAATATCTTGGCAGTGAGGAAGCAAGTGGTGACCTTCAATCACAAACATTTCCATCGGAGACCTTATTGCTAAAACACCTTCCCCTATGATCCACCAAACAAACAAAGCAATTCTGTAAAGGTTTAAACTTAAATTAGTCAGTAATATTTCGACTTTCATCACTTAATTTACCTAAGTAATTTTATATATTTGTATTTGGCTCATCATAATGATGTAGGAGCTCTGGAGGAAGTGCAATCTTGCATCACCCAAAGGGCCAAAAAGAAGTAGGTGTTTTACAGGCACATGTAGGTGAATAAAGTGAATCCTCTTTCATCAAAGGTAGTTTTGAGCATGAATGATGGTGAAGAGTCATCGTATGGGACTGTAGGGTCAAGTTGAATGTGAAGAGACAAGAATGTGAAGATGAAGCCTGAATGTGAAGAGACAAGACACGAAGTGTTGGAAAACCAATCTTTAAATTGGGTTTTCAATAATGAATAAGGGTGGCTCTTGAATGTAAAAGGGCAGGGGGGCTCTTCAAAAGGAAAAAGGGGGGGTTTTCCATTTGGTAGAATGTGACTCTCGGACAAAGAGGAAACACTCTGTTCAGATTTTATAAAGAGAGTTGAAGTGAATGTTTACAGGTTTTTGAAGCCCTGTCTTAGATTTTCCAATATGTGTCGTTGCTCATGGTTTCTTTGTGTTTTTGTATCTAAATTAGAACCTTAGAATTTTGTGTCTTTAGAGTGCATGAGGGACATGTGCATTGAATCTTGGTTTTTGCTGTAAGGACAAGGTCACCATTAATATGTTTCCCTATCCTTGCCTGCATCACACAGACATAAACAATACCTAGCCCACTAAGAAGAATTGTAGCTAAACCTAACCAAACATTCCCGAAGTAACAACCCAAGTGATGGAAGCTTGCCCCAAATCTCAGTAGTACTTGTAATATATTTGCCCATAAAACTTAGTAAACAATAACTAACAACCTATATATATTCATTGTATGAGTAAAACACAACCACAAAGCTCCAAACTCTCAAAATTTAAACAGTAAACTCAACTATTGGAAGAATCATCTCTATAATTCGAATGATCCACTTTCACAACTTCAAAACACTGAACTCATAGATCTTGGCAAACTCATCTTGACACCTTGGTCAAGACTTGATTCATTAATAGTGCTTTAGGAGGGGTTCCAAGGTTATCACTTGCCTTACAGGGGTCTTGTGAGTGCTGTCTCTTGACATCTATTGAACTTTCTACTACCCATTGACAATTTCAAATTCTCTTCCTGTCTATCATCTGTCCCTGTCTATCATAAGGGGTGCATAGGATAGGATTTCCCTCTCTGTTGTATGTGAAGTGGCTGGCCATGACCGTATTGTTATTAAGATTCTGTATTGGATGCTCTGAACTCACTTTGTTCTTTATAGTGATTTGTAGAAGCAATTTTGTTTGAGTTGTTAAAATATTGTGGAACTGTTACTCATAATAATCATAATCACCAAAGTAGAGAGGTAACTGTAGGATTAAAATGTAAATGAATTTATAGCAGAATATTGAACAGAAAGTGTCATGTCCCCGTTTTAGCTGACACTGTTTGTCGAGGAGGTTAGCCTATTATTCGATCCTCGTAGGTTGGCAGGAGAGTGCAGAGGATCATTTGGGGCAGTTACTCAGTGTTTGGTAGCTCCAGTTTCGCAGTTGTGTCAGGTTGGGCCTTCGCAGAATCTTCCAGAGTGCTTTTTCAGGAACTTTCTATTTTTAGAAAGTTAGGTCAGCTAGCCTTTTTCAGGCACGGTTACTATTCTCTGGGGAATCCCCGAAGGTTTGTTGTTGATGGGAAATAAGGAGTATTTAATGATTTATTAAATATTTAATATTTTGACTTTATAATAAAGTCACTTTATTGAAATATTTAAATATTTAATTAAATTGGCCAGTTATAAAGTATTTATTATACTTTATAATAAAGTATTAATTTTTGACTTAGTGAATATTTATTATTCATTAAATTTGAGGCGCCATTTAATTATTTAATATTTCTCCTAAGTATCAAAGGTGAAATAAATCATTTAATTTAAATGATTAATTAAAAGAGCATTGGGTCGAATTTTATTGAAGAAGGTATATATTTTGCAGTCAAGACAAATCGAACCATTATGAAATGTTATTCTAATTTGTCTTTTGCTCTGAGCATTGGAGTTTGCAAACCTTAGGGTTTCTGGCAGACGATCGTTTCTGGAGAACGAAAATTCTTCAGAGATCAGGCAGACTGAGGCTGTGAAATATCAGTTGAAGCTGGCACTTGGTGATTTCATACAGAGGTCACAGATTGGGCGTACTTATCTATTCAGACTGAGTTTCACAGAGTTTATTCATCTAGCAACAGAGGCGACTTCATCAGAGGTTATTATTCAGAGATCTGGCAATTATTCTTGAAGGCCGTACCATTGTACTTGCTGCAGCAGTCAGGCCGTACTTCTTCTGTACTTTCCAGGTCGTACTATTCTTTCAGAAGGATACATCTTTCTTCTTCAGTCTCTGGCAGTTAGCTTGGGTGCGCCTAGGGTTCTAATGACTCAGCAGTGATTTTTGGGAATCAGAGCCATCTTTCCATTTAGCCGTACCATCTCAACTCTCTGGCATCTTGCTGCAACAGCAATCAGGTTTTTAATAAAATAAATTCTTATTTCTTTTATATGTCATATTCTTGCATTGTAAATGATCTGGAACTTTGAATAAAGGATGCGCCTATGATATTTGAGCATTTTCCACGCCTATTTCATATCATAGAATTTATTTCGAATTTTCTAGCATTTATTAGTGAAAATCGCAGCTTCTTGTTTCTGGCAAAAAACCATCAAAAAATACAAAAATCACAAAATTTGCAAAAACCTTCAAAAATCAATTAGGGTTTGAATCAGAGAACCACCAGGGTTCTGACAGTGGTATCAGAGCCAGGTTATCCTGCCATCCTGTGCTTTTTCAGTTGCTTTTTCAGTAATCAGTGTGCTTTTTGGTTGCTTTTTCATGAGCCAAGATCCTGCCATCCTGTTGGGGGAACAAAAAGAAATTTGAGTTGCTACAATGGAATTCAGTGGATTTTCTGAACAATTCATAAGGGAATGTGAACATGATGCTTGCATATTCCGTGCAGAATATCAGAGTATGTCAGATGAGTTTAGGAATGATGTTTCTTTTGACTGCTACTTGAATTGTGTGTTGGTTTTGAAACCTGGGAAAAGGGGTGTGGTCAATTACATTAGAAGAACAATGAAAGAAAAAGCAGAACATTCTATTGATGAAAGGATCGAGAAAGAAGCAGAAGTGCTTGTTTGTGGTTTGCAGCCCACAAATATGGAAGTGGGTGAAGATACTATCACATCAGAAGCTTCTACCTTGCCAGTCGAGCCTTCTTATGAGGTACATAGCAGCAGTACCTTTGATGATATTGTGTGCGAAGTCAATAGCACACACGATGTTGCTTATCAGTTTGTTGAGCCAATTCAGGAGTACGAGTCAATTTATTGTTCCAGGGATTCTGAGATGGGTGATTCAGATCAGCATGGAGTGATTGTGCAGTTTGTGAATAATCCATTATTCGAGTTTGATGGTGGATTAGTCTATGATAATCCACTCTTCGAGTTGGAAACTAATCACACTCCTGATACTAGTCCGGTTTTGGGCAATGATCACAGTGTTTGGGATCTTTCCAATGCAATGGGGTTTCAAACAGGGCTCACAAAGGAGTTTTATATTGTGTACACGGTGAGGAGTGCTTACAGTTTTGTCTTTGATCCACCTGTACACGATTCTTATTCGATGCACAACTCTTGTGTGCATGATGATTCTCTTTGCGCAGTCAAGAGAAGCAAATCATTTTTGTGTTCAGAGTTACTATTTTCAGAAGGTGAGACTAGAGGTTGCAAGTTCCCGACTGAGTTGTTTGCAGGGGATTACTTGCAGGATCAGAGGTTGGATTTCCATCATGCTAGTGTGTACCTGACAGAGTTTGCTACTTCGGGGTTTCATGGATGTGGTAGTGGCAGTGGACATGATGGTTTGGTTAATCACATCCCTGGGAGTTTCAGAGGGACTGTTGAGAGATGTTGTGTTGTGGATGCTTCCCGATATCCTTACTTCATTTTGATGGATGGATGCGAGTACCGTTTATATTGGGATCCAGGTGGCGACAGGATTGGTATTGTGTGTTGGATGGGTCCCAGTGGATTGCTTCACCACTTCTGGCATGGTGAAGTTGAGATCAGAGTAGCGCAGAGGAAGTCAGAGGGTATTAGGCATGGATTGCTTCACCACTTCTGGCATGGTGAAGTTGAGATCAGAGTAGCGCAGAGGAAGTCAGAGGGTATTAGGCATGGCAGACTTCCATTTCGAGTTTGGGATCCAGGAATATTTTGTGCAACTATGTTTATGCTGGTGCTACAGGAGTCAGTTAGAGATGTGTGGGATATTTCACAGTTCTTTTGGGCCTCGCAAGGACTAGAGTTTCTTTGCAGTGGAGATTGCTTGGGGACAAGCAATTTCAGGGAGGGCGGACTGTCATGTCCCCGTTTTAGCTGACACGTTTGTCGAGGAGGTTAGCCTATTATTCGATCCTCGTAGGTTGGCAGGAGAGTGCAGAGGATCATTTGGGGCAGTTACTCAGTGTTTGGTAGCTCCAGTTTCGCAGTTGTGTCAGGTTGGGCCTTCGCAGAATCTTCCAGAGTGTTTTTAGGAACTTATTTTTAGAAAGTTAGGTCATGAAGTCGCTATTTCAAGTGGCACCGTTCAACTATTCTCGCTTTCTAATCGCCGATTAGCTTGTTGATCGAGAAATAAGGAGTATTTAATGATTTATTAAATATTTAATATTTTGACTTTATAATAAAGTCACTTTATTGAAATATTTAAATATTTAATTAAATTGGCCAGTTATAAAGTATTTATTATACTTTATAATAAAGTATTAATTTTTGACTTAGTGAATATTTATTATTCATTAAATTTGAGGCGCCATTTAATTATTTAATATTTTCTAAGTATCAAGGTGAAATAAATCATTTAATTTAAATGATTAATTAAAAGAGCATTGGGTCAAATTTTATTGAAGAAGGTATATATTTTACAGTCAAGACAAATCGAACCATTATGAAATGTTATTCTAATTTGTCTTTTGCTCTGAGCATTGGAGTTTGCAAACCTTAGGGTTTCTGGCAGACGAACGTTTCTGGAGAACGAAAACTCTTCAGAGATCAGGCAGACTGAGGCTGTGAAATACCAGCTGAAGCTTGCACTTGGTGATTTCATACAGAGGTCACAGATTGGGCGTACTTATCTATTCAGACTGAGTTTCACAGAGTTTATTCATCTAGCAACAGAGGCGACTTCATCAGAGGTTATTATTCAGAGATCTGGCAATTATTCTTGAAGGCCGTACCATTGTACTTGCTGCAGCAGTCAGGCCGTACTTCTTCTGTACTTTCCAGGCCGTACTATTCTTTCAGAAGGATACATCTTTCTTCTTCAGTCTCTGGCAGTTAGCTGGGTGCGCCTAGGGTTCTAGTGACTCAGCAGTGATTTTTGGGAACCAGAGAGCCATCTTTCCATTTAGCCGTACCATCTCAACTCTCTGGCATCTTGCTGCAACAGCAATCAGGTTTTTAATAAAATAAATTCTTATTTCTTTTATATGTCATATTCTTGCATTGTAAATGATCTGGAACTTTGAATAAAGGATGCGCCTATGATATTTGAGCATTTTCCACGCCTATTTCATATCATAGAATTTATTTCGAATTTTCTAGCATTTATTAGTGAAAATCGCAGCTTCTTGTTTCTGGCAAAAAACCATCAAAAATTACAAAAATCACAAAATTTGCAAAAACCTTCAAAAATCAATTAGGGTTTGAATCAGAGAACCACCAGGGTTCTGACAGAAAGTACAAGAATTGAGAGTTGATAATGTGAATCTAAATTGCATGTTATTGATGTAAACTCTGTACACGAGAAGAATACATATTGTACATGTTGACATAGAGAATTGTTTACTATCACAGATGAGCAGGGAGACACAATAAGGTAGAGCTCTACAGGCACCAAGGGACCTGTGTAGAATCCCTATACCTGACCACTGAAGAGGAGGTTGTGTTTATAATGTGTATAGAGATGGTTGCATATGTGAAGTTGTATTGCTAAGCTGCATGCTTGTTTCTATGCTGGGATGGTGATGGACATGAGTGTACAGTACCTTCTCTTCTTTGCTTTGCTCTACACTGCTTTTTGCAGAAGATGTAGCTATGCATGATGTTTATTTAAAGCATTTTGTAATAGAAGAAGACCCAAGTACTCCCAATAATCTACAGAGCCATTGAACACCTCTCATTCACAGTTGTCAGGTATCAGCAATAATGTGTTATATAATGACAAAAGTATTGTATGGCCTTTTTTAATTTTGAGAGCGTGCAAACAAAGGAAGAATAATACATTCTGTTGGGGTAACTAAGCCCAATAGATATTAGATATACTGTTGCATATCACATAGCAATACTGGTATCCTGAAGCTGGGCTTATTCCAGCTCACTTATTGATCATTATTCATTAACTAAAGCAAAGAAAGTGTATGTTATCTATCAGTTGTGTTAATAGGAGCAATGATAACCAAAGCACTTTAAATGGTTATTCCTTTTTCTCCTGATAACAAAGCTTACTTTACCACTCACCACATGTTGTAAGTTGTAAGTCATGAATATTATAATTATTCCCTAGTACTTCTCTCTTATAACTGATTGTACCTTTTGAGTCCCATTTACTTAATTTTGGTTATTTTTTGACATTCATAGAATTTCTTTCTTTTCCCTTCCTTCTATTAAATATTATTGTTTCAATGTTTTTCTTTCTTTTCATTATTTCATGGTTGCATAACTAATGCCAAAATTTGGTTTGGAGAGTGTCTGTCTGGTTTATTCAGTTTCTATATGAGAATTTAATTTGTTCATTTTCTTTGCAGGAGTGTCTATTAGCATTAGTCTGTGATGATTGGGAAAGTGTTTCTTTGAGCGCTCATAATTTTCTATCAGTCCTGTTCTCATCAGATGGGAAATTTATGCAAGAAAATGAACTAAATAAGGTCTTTAGCAGGTTTGTTGCTACTATGAGAAATCTCTATTTATATCACAGCTTCTAATCCCTAAAAACAGAATCTATTTTCTGTGAGTTAAACTTCATTTGTGTTTTCATGGCAGACTGATGGAAAGATTGCCTAAAACAATACTTGGAGGAGATGAAACTACTGCATTAATACATGCTCGTAGGTTGCTTGCAGCCATGTATTTTGCAGGTCCCAAAGGTGTGAGCTGTCAGCTGTTTGACTCCCCAGTAAGTTGTTTATTTTTTTGGTATCCTAATAAAGTTATGATTAAATTGTTAGAAGTTCTATGAAATTTGGAACTGCATAGGCAAATGGATATTTTTAGGGGCCTAATAAAGTGCTGATTTAGTTACTAGTATTTTGTTGAGATTTGAGACTTTGTATTAGGTAAAAATATTCTTTAAGTGGGGAATATACATATGCATTTTGAAATCAACATGCCAATTTTGACAACCTTTGGAGATCTCTCATGGTTATTTGATATTCATGTTTCTCTTTATAATGTCAAGGATCTTATTTCATAGGTTACCTGTTGTAGGCATAGTTATCAAATCCAGTTCAGTACAATTGTTTGGGCTTGCTGGATTTGTCTGGTTTAGTCTGGGTTTTCAGTTTCTATAGAAATTTTACAGATTTTTTATGAAAATTCCAGATTTCCGATCTTCTTACTCCCAAACAAATCAATTTTTAAAAACCTGGTGACAATGATTGTAGGGAATGTCCATACAAGTTGATAAGTGTGAGTTGCTTCAATCTAAGGTGTTTTATTAGTGGTGAACATCACAAATGGCAATGTCAGTAGAGAAACAATGAAGACTATGCTATCCATATGATGTATTTGTCTCTCAATTTCAACACTATTCTAATGTTTAATAGAGAATACACCTCATTGGCAAATAAGATAAGAGCACTAGCGTCCACCATGCAAGCTTGCTATGCTAGGTCTATATCACAAGATTCAAATTTGTGTTTGGCTAGGGTAAATGTTTGGGAAAAAATTGTGAGTTCGAATTTTTTTTGTAATTGAGTGTGAACAATAGAATTTTTTTTTTTTCTTTAGTATGTTTAGTTTATTAATTATTACTATAGAATAAGTATATTTCTAATTCTAAATAACTTTTAATTTTATATTAATGATTGTTTGTATTTTTTTTTTTCTGATATGCAAGATGAGTATATTATTAATATTAACAAAACTACAAATGTCTGCTAAGTAGGGAAAATAGATTTCGACCACCAAAAAACACACAAAGCACCATCATACCAAAAAACGGAAGACCAAAATGCAGAAAATCAACCAACCCTTCTAGTCCCACTAATACCCCCGATCATACATTAAGCAAAGCAAAAATGGCCATTTAAGTGCCAACTACGCGAACAGAACACCACCCACGCTCCAACAAAAACGAACAATACCCCACACAGACTAGTTGAAAACCCGAACCAAAACTAGGCTCACAGAAAACCATTGGCCTTTGCAAAAGCCTCAAAATCCTTTACCCGCTCAACACCACCGGCCGCCATCAACCCGAAAAATTTCTTTAAATACTCCATGGCCACCGCCACTATCAGCCAATGACACATGAGGGCCGGACCACACAAGTTCAGAAGGAAAGGATAAATCTTCATAGACTCGTCTGGGCACCGAAGTAGCTCCATATCACAAGGCCTCGGATACCCTTACCTTCAACCACTGCTCGAAGAACCTCATCAACCCCCTCCACCAAATCTTTCATAAACATCTTCACTAGTAGCACCTTTGCCTCTGCCTTGGGAATGTGGTTATCCAGGAGGGAGGCCAAAAAACGTGAAGAGACGTGCAAGTTATCCCTCCCATACTCCTTATTTTCCAAATGCTCGGAGCCCAAAATCATCTTGACAGCCATGACGATCAAGGGATCACTGTTGAGCAGTATGCGCTTCAACCTTTGATCCGTTATTTCCTTGAAGGAAGTCTGCTGCATCTTCGACTATAGAGAAATCGGGGTATTTGCCCCAAATCTCGCCAAACCATCCACTGAGACCTCAATGATGAATCTTGAACTCTTTTCCATTGTTGCCCATGCACTGCCCACACCCTGTTGAAAGGAAGCAAACAACTACCACTCGCAATTAGAAGGAAAATGAGCCTTGCACATGCCTTGATGCAAACCAACAATAAGTATTAACTCCATTCACAAGGTTGCCGTCACCCAAAGCAAATGGGACTCCTCTAAACATGCTAAATGTCCTTGCCGTGGGGAGTAAATCCCTTAGGTGATATAAGCACTATACTCAAAACATTGAGATGGGTGCCAATGCAGCGTCTAGCTAGCGCTCATACAGCTGTGACAAGACCTCAATTCATTCACTTATTAGGATGAGCATCCAACTTAATCCGCCTAACCACCTTCAGCCCTGCCACTGTGGCATCGACTGCCACATCCCCTCGGCCAACCTGGAGGGACGCTGACCCTACCACCCACAATGATTGTTTGTATTTAAACCATACATTATTTTATTAATTTGTACGTTCTTATTATGAAACTATTTGAAAATGTTCACTTTAACATGTATAAGATGAATATTAATTTGCAATTAATAAAAAAATGAATATTAATGGCTTACAAAAGCTTTGGTTAATTAATAAGCTCGAAAAAATGACATTGAATTTCTAATAAAAAGATCAAAAGGATAATTTTTTTATATAAATTAAAATTTAATATCTATAGTAACTCTAAAAATTTGATGGTAGAAGTATTATTAAACAACTTTTTGTTTTGATAAAAGATAGTATAGTATCAAAGCAAGAGATATTGCCAAATGTTTGAAGCCTTGTACGACCTTTAAGGCCAAGAGGCATAGGTGCATGTATTACAAAAATGGCTAAAAGAAACAATTTGGAGTATGGCCAAATATAAAAAGCTAATATGCTGAAATACCAAGGATTGCATAGAAAGTTTGTCTATCAAAAACCAAAGATGTAAAACTTAAGAGTGCAGAGTTTTGAAGAGATTTTTTGATTTTATGTGCTTCCTTTGTGTATGTGTTTTCCTTTAAGGCTGTTGGGTAGCCTTTCCCAACAAGAAGAGGAGAGTTCTGACAACATTTTGAGTGTGTTGGAGTTGCCGATTCCATAGCATGTGATTAGCAAGTGGCATTCTCTTTGGAATAGTTTTTGTGTGCAAGTGTAGGTTGCTGTGGTCCAAAGCATTGATATAGGCCATTTGGTGCTTTTTAGAGTTGAAATGTTTTTGCAATGGTTTCAAGACATTTCTTATTCTTTGTAGCCATTAAGATATCATTGATTGTTAGAATAATATTTCTTATATAGTTAATGGTCAATAATATATTTTGATTAGTTAGCTTAGATTTCTTTAAATCTTGTCTATAGTTGTAGGTAGTTAGAAGTAGTTGGCTTCGTAAATGTCTATAGTGCATTGTCATTGTTATATATTGTACTCTTTTCTCAGTTAATAGACATGCCAATTTACTAGTGAATCTCTTATTTTCACATGGTATTAGAGCATAGAGTATAAATTTTTTTTCGTGAGCCTTTTTTTGGCTATAATTTGAAAATTCTTTAGTGTGCTTGTGGGTTTGTGTCTGAGGGTTTGTGGGTTTGTTCGTGGTCTTCTAGGCGCACTATTTCGTCAGAAAAATCTTGTGCTTTTTTTGTGTTTCTTCCCTCTGCACCCGCGCACGACTTCCACAGGCTGCATGATCTGGTTTCTGCCTGGCTCGACTTGGTTTTCTTCCCCCGCGTGCTACCTTTTTTGGCGGACATAGCCACGTAGGGGTGTCTGTTCGTGGCCGCGCGACCTCTTTTTTGGCTGCGTTCTCCTGCATCAGGCTTGCTTCAACCCGCGATGACACCCACTTTTTTTCTTCCGTTTCAGCCTGTAAGAATTGGATATGAAGGTAGCCACCCAAGATCTAGAGGCCTAATAGAAAGCACAATCATAAGAGAGATAGAAACAATATGACAAGAATAGACTATATTTTGCCAATGATGCAAATAGAATGTAATGTGCAAAAGTACATAGGAGACCTCTTGGTTATATAGCCAAGGTGAGAACATAGAAGGGCATAAGATAATGACAAGTGTCGTAATCTTATGACATGAAACAACTGTGAAAAGCTATCACTCCACCTAAAGTGGAAAAGTGATAATGTGATAATCACCACAAATGGTGGACCACCCACAAAAGGTGGAGAGGTAATCACATGATATGTCCACGAAAGGTGGATGTGATAAAGTAATAACATGATAAGTCCACTAAAAGTGGAAATTCTCCAACTACCTCCTATGTGGTCCCTAAGTAAACTTAATTAAGGTGTAATCATGACCTAGGACAAGGTACAACACTTTTAATTACACCAACACAGCCTACACGCAATTATCTCGGCTTGTGTTTTTGAGTCGATCTATGCACTTTTTTTTTTGGCTCAGTTGGTGCTGTTTTTATCAACGGCTAGGGTTTGCTGGTTTGTTCCTTTCGATGGCTAGGGTTTCTGATTAAATCCTCAATGCTAGCCGGTGCATCTATGGCCACCTAGGGTTTTTGAAAATTGACTAGGGTTTTTAACTCAATGTTTCAAGTTGTTCTTTTTATTTTGACTTCAAATTCATTGTGGGTTTTTCAAGATCTTTTCTGGGTTGCTGCTATTTTATTTTGGGTACATCAGGATCTGTGCCTCAAAATTTGTGCACATGGGTGCTGCTGAATTTTTTTGGGTATTCTTCAAATTTTCTGGGTTTTGTCTTAAAAACTCTGCATTGGTTTTATACCTCGAAATTTGTGCTAGGGTTTCGATTTTTGCCTTGGAATTTGTCCTGCAGAACTTGTTTTTGTTTTCAGTGCAGTGGTTTTTGTGCCTTCACCAATTTGACCTTGGGGTACGTGATGGCATTTTTGACAAATATAATGTTCGAAAGCAGCGAGAAGTTCAATGGGAAGAATTAAAACACTTGGAAGCGCAACGCATGTTGACTATCTTTGAGTACCGGTGTTTTGCTGCAGTTGTTCTAGGCATGTCTACACGTCCTACCACTGCTAGAAAGGATCAAGACAAATGGGATGGGCGCAACCGAGAAGCTGTCATGCTCATGAAACTCTGTCACAGATGAGCAGCTACCTCAGGTCCTATTTGGCAAAACTGCTATGGAAATCTGGGATCATTTGAAGGACCTTCATGAAACCTTCGACAAGAGTAGAGTGTTCTTTCTCAAAAACATGCTTTTTTCATCATGATGGATGAGAAAATGTCCTTATAGAAACATTTGACAAAGATTAAGGACATTCGTGATCAGTTGGAGGCGATTGGTCGAACAATGGAAGAAGAGGACATGGTCATCATTATTTTGAAGAGTTTGCCAAAATCTTATGAGCATTTCATTGAAATGTTGAATATTACTTCCACAAATGTTGATTTGAAGTTTCTCGATCTTTGTAACAAGCTCTTGTAGCAGGATCGATGGAGACAACAATTTGGGAGTAGTGCGAGTTCGTCCTCCACAGAGCAAGGGTTCTCTGCCAAATCTATTGTTAAGAACAAAGGGAAGGCACAATCTTTTCAGCCAAAAGGCTCTTGTTCTTCTCAGGACAACAAGAAGAAATAGAACATTTATTGTAATTATTGTCATAAGTATGGTCACATGAAGGCTGATTGTCGGGTTTGATTGGCTTCTGAACAAAAGTAGGGAGGGTCTAAAAAAAAGGAAAATGTCACAGAGCACTTTGAGTAGAAAGAATTTGCATTCTATGCTTTTTATGGCCAAAAGAACTGCAGATCCAGTGAAATCTTTTGTCTGGTATATTGATTCAGGGGCCTCTTGGCATTTTACTCATCCTCGGGATTGGTTCACCAAATATGAACCATTCACTGATTTAGTGATCTTTGGAGGAGGCAAAGAGTATATAGTTGCCGGTAAGGTCAATTTCTGGTTTGATTTTTTAGATTTGGACTCCTCATAGAAAGCCCACATTATTCGGTTAGCCTTGCCCTTAGGCCTCAAAGGACAGTCGTGGTTTGCATCATAGGGCCCTTTGCAATAGAAACACAACTTCTTTCACAAATCATTGATGGTTACCTAGTCCAATGGGGCTGCTGATTTCCCTTTTGAAGATGATTTTTCCTTCTTCTTAGTGAATGACTTGCTGTCCTTGTATGAAGATGATGTTTTAGATGAGAACTTACTTTGTGAGGCTGCAAGTTCCATGCTTCTCACTTTTTTCATAGCCTCCTGTGGGGTCGGGGTATCAAAAGCTTTGATCCAACCTCTCAATGGTTCCAAAAGACCTTCGATAAATAACACCACTAATCTTCTTTCGGATATGTTGGGAACCATAACTGACAACCGTTGAAAATCACCTATATATCCCTCCAAACTCCCAACTTGCTTGAGTTGAGCTAGGTCTCTGAAATATGTTTCCAGATCTTTCTTATCAAAGCTTTCAATCAACCTATCAACGAACTCCTGGTAAGAGGTGATGAGGTTATGCTGCAACGTGACCATCCCATGATACCACCAATCATGAGCTACTCCTTGCAAGTGTAAGGTGGCATACTTTATTGCGTCCTCCTCTGCCATAGGTCGAAGAGTCAAGAACCTATCCAGTTTGTGAACCCAAGCCTATGTTGTGGTCTTACCACTGCCATTGAATGTAGGCAATGTGAGTTTGCTAGTGGCATGTTTCAAACATTCAGGTCTCTGTTTTGATTCCGAGGCCTCCTATCTTGCCTTGATTTGTAGTGCTGTCTCCTTTGACTTATGAATCTATCAAAGCTCATGCGTTCCCTAACCTGTGGTGCTAACAATTCCCATTAGTCATTAGCTGCCATGAGAGTATCTGCAAATATTTCCTCTCCCTCTTCTTCTGCATTACCCCCTTCTGGTTCATCCCTCAAAAAGGTAGGATGTGTGGGTCTATCTGTAGTTCATAAAGGAGCATGATGTGCCTTAGGTGTCTCAGCCACACTCCTGTTATCCTCTACAACCCTGTTCTGCTGTATCTGCGGGACAAATTGCTGCATTGTTGCTGTAAAACCTTCGAAAGCTCGAGTCATCTGCTCAAAAACTCTCTACCATCTCTATCCTCATTGTTTATTGGTGGACCTTCTTCTTCCCTATCACCCATTTCTGCTACTGGTATATCTTCAAATGGGCTATCCTCTTGCCAATTGTCTACTTGCTCCGCCCTTCTACTAGTATTCCACCCCTCTTGATGGAATACTTACAAAGCTCTGATACCACTGTAGTATTCCGCCCCTCTTGACAAAATGCTTTCACACAATTTCAGGTCTGATTTTTGTTTGGGTTTGTATTTCTTCCCTTTTTGTTTTTGAGTTTGTTTGCCAATAATGCTAAAAAGGTACTAAAAAGCATATACATATAGTTGAAACTTCAAATAAACTAAACTATTGAGATAAACTTGAGTAAATTGCTCAATTTAGAAGTCAAATACGATTTCTTCATTTCATGATAGGATACATACAATAGATAATTTACATCAAATTTAAAAGTAAATACATCTTATACCATATTTTAACTTACAGCCGTACAGCTCTGTGAATAGTAACTTGCTATAGTATCAAACCCCAATGAAATACACACTTCTCTTGAAAGCCAAACTTCTCCCACCCAAATCCAGTATGGGAAGCTTCTTTTGTCTAGGGCGCCCCCTTTAGGTGAGATTGCAACCTCTTAGAAGAGGCGTTTTTTTTATATGCTGATGAAACCCTCATGAAATGGGACGGTTGGCTGTAGCTGCAAATTTTAGTCCCAAAATACTTCTCGAAGCGAACAACTCCTGTGCAAACAAAGATGGAGTCTATGGCTGCCAAAACCACTCAGAAATTAGCTCGAATAACCTGCAAACAACCCCTTATGTCACCAAATTTTGAATCCAAAAAATTGACCAGCAACCTTAAGGTGGTGTTTCACACCTTCAAGCAGCTCCACCTCGAAGAACTAAGCCCCACTAGGCTCACACAAAGTGCAAAAATCAGGAAACCCTTGTTTCCCTCTTCTTCCAAAGTCAAACTCACATGCCAAATGAAGAAAATAACAAAATGCTTGAATGGGTCGAACTTCTCTTCATGAGATATATAATTTAACAATGAAAACACTATTCATTAAAGTGAACACTATTCACTTTAAGTTATGTCATTTTCACTTTATAAGTGAATAGTGTCAAATAAAGATAAAGTGACCCCTCCAATTAAAAGACACATGGTCCTTAGGCAAAATGATGAAATAGGAGATAATAACATAATTAATCACCTTCAACAAGCCAAACACCACAATTCGTCTTGTCATTGAACTCCAGGGATCAACACTACTAATGGACGACCCAATGACCATCACAAATGACCCTCTATCCAGAATCATTAGCCTACGAGGGTCAGCATAACAGGCTAATCCATTGATGTACAGATGTCTAACTAGAAGGGGACACATTACAACTCTTCTGACATAATCTTTATGTCAAACACTCTAGTGATAATATTCTCTTTCTTATTGTGTAGGTTGATAACTTGATCATTACTGGTAGTTCAACACATTTGATTGCAGCCCTCAAACAAAATTTGTGCCAGGCTTTTGACATGACAGATTTGGGGCTTCTTCATTATTGCTTGGGTATTGAGATTTGGCAGACAACGAATAGTATTTTTATCTATCAGTCTAAATATGCTTGAAGTCTGCTTGACAAATTTCGGATGCAGGATTGTTAACCTGCCTCCACACCTATGGAGAAGGGGCTGAAGTTTTCAGCCAACTTTGATTCACCTCCGGTCGATGAAACGATGTTGTACCCCAAATAAATTTTTTTGCTACACTTAGACATTTTGAAGAAATGAGTCAAAGTCTTGTTAAATTTGTCAAAAAGGGCAAAATTTGGGTGTGCGTGTCTTGCATGAGGGGTAAAAACGTGAAATTTCCAAAATCTAATGATCTGGGTTTGCTTAGAGTGACCTATTCTACAAAACCTAGATCTGAGTTTTCATCCCTACTTTTTAAGAAAACTGCTATTTTTAAGAAATTTTCTAAAAATAGTAACTTTTTCTGGGTTTCTTTTGAAACAGATACTGGTAAAATTTTCTAAAATTAGAAAATTTCTAAAAATAGAAAGTTGGTTTGTTAGGGTTCAAATTGATTTTGATTGGCTCAGAATATTTCCTCATTAGGTCGTTGTAGTTAGAATCAAGAAACAATCAGTTTTGCTCTAATGGGTCTATTTTGCTTTTACAATTTCAGAAAGCATTTCGGGAGCTTCAAAAGTCATCAATGGAGGTCAGTCAGCTGCCAGGCGCCAAATCCAATACGCAAGCATTGAACAGAAGATGAGTTGAAGAACACACACGAAGAATGAGGAAGGATGTGAAATTTTTGGAAAATTGACTTTGCCTACCCTAGGCGCCCCTGAAGGAGAAAGGCCCCCATCTTTTTAGGGCATCAAATGATGAAATTAGGGTTTGAGCCTCAAGCAAAGTTGTTCAGTTTTCTCTCAGTTTCGCAGTGAATCCAGCAGTACAATCCTCAGACCATCCAATCATCCGGAATTCAAGGTCAAACAGGGATGATCCAAACAGAAGTCAGAATGAAAAACATGAAAATCACCAAAATTTGACTAAGTCTAGGAACTTTGGGCGCCCCAGGTGCCCAGGGGCGCCTAGCTTTTTGAAAGGCCAAATCCAGCAGTTAGGGTTTGCGGATAGGATCAATCTCTTCAGAATTCAGTTTGCTTCGCAACAGATATCTTCATCAAGGCATCCGACTGGCCAATCTCCTACAAATCTAGATCAAAGTTGAAGGTACAAAATGAAGGTTTGAACTTGAAGATAAAATCAGATGAAAAATTTCTAAGTTTGGAGCAAATGGGCACCCCTAGAAGAGAAAGGAACTGATGATTTCAAGAGCCCAAATGAATGATTTTGCTAGTGAAGCCTCCAAGATCACTTCCTCAGAATTGATTAGGCTTTCCAACGAGATCACCAGCTCGTCAATCCGAGTTGGCAGTTGCCAGACGTAACAGGCAAAATAGAGGGTCTAACAAGAGCCAGATTCAAGAGTGAGAAGAAAACATAGAGAAATTGGCTAACTCTAGTGAGGTTGGGTGCCCTAGCTTGCCAGGGGCACCCAAGCTTTTGGAGTATCAAATTCAACTTTTTGATGAAGTTACTCCCAGAGGACCCCTCTCAAAATCCTCTTAGCTCTGTAACGAGTCAAGCTGTCAGCCAATCCGAGGTCCGGATCACCAGATTAGGCAGGGTCATCTGTAGAAGAGGAATTGATAAAAAAAAAATAGAAAAGTTTCTAAGTCTGGTAAAGGTGGGTGCCCCTGGAGAGAAAGGGCGTCCAAGGTTTTGAAGCTCCAAATGATAGAATTTGCATTGCAGTGCCCAAGATCACTTCGTCAGATTCAGCCAAGCTATCCAATGAAGTAGACAACCAGTCAATCAGATCAACGTAGCTCCCAAAATCAGGATTTCGTTAGAAGATCAAAGGGAAATGAAGAACTTGAAAATCATAGAAATGGCTAACTCTGAACAAAATGGGTGCGCCTGGAGGAAATAGGCTCCTATGAATT
>VDFB02075650.1:0-15994 GCA_007258455.2 Sequoia sempervirens | reverse complement strand
AAGCTCAAGTAGCACAGGTTGATGTTTCAGTAGGACTATTCCAAGGGAATTTGGAGACCCCTCTCTTCCTAACCACAATCAAAAAATCTGGAAAGAATTTGCACAACTCTTTGTTGGATTCAGGAGCTTAAGCTACTGTCATGCCCTTGGTATTATGTAAAGCCTTAGGAATAACTCCGACCCCCTCCCGATGGAAGGTAACTCAACTAGACAAGACATAAATCAATATAGTTGGAGAGTTGAGCAAAATACCAATGTAGATCATAGTGGATCCAAGATTCGAACAGGTTATAGACATTCAAGTTGTAGATATTCCTAACACATATGGCATTATACTAGGACAAGATTTCACCTGTGATTGAATGGATATGCTACAATGAACTACTCTCATCTGTGGCTACCATAAAAGGGGCTCTCAAACTAGATCTGCATTGATCAAGAGCCTCGAATGAAGTTCATGATCATAGAGTATAACAATACAAATGAGGTGTTGCTTGTAGAAATAAAGCTAGGAAATTATTGTCTTGTGGCCTATTAGGGTGAAGAAGGATTCCAAGAAAAGGAAGTGGTTGAGGAGGTTCTTCTTGTATAATGTAGTGCTCCCACCAACTTGACCCACATCCCTAATAGTACAGAGGTACTAATTGAATCTAAAGATGAAGAATCCTATGAAGATGTAAATCTTGGACTACTAGATCGATTTCAAGAGTTCATGTGGAAATGTGTACAAGATCAACTCAGTCTAGGAGAAAGGATGGAATTTTAGGAGCTACTATTACCCAGTTGGTTCAGGGTACACAATGCAACTCATTTCAAATTCAAATGCTATCTATTCCAAGTAGCAGTAGAGCATATAGTGGGGTAGGCTCTTCCAAAATAAAATCCTCTAGAAGGATACCAAAATCAATGTCAGGCTGAATGTACATAGCCACTTGAGGATGTTGAAGCAGATGCACAACCAAGAAGGGAGACACTTTCAACTATCCCCAAAGTTAAAGAGTCTACTAAGTTCTAGATGTTGTGCTTCAGTGGATCCAAATCCAAGCAAGGAGTAGGGGCGAGCTTTGAACTCATCAACCCTATGGGTAAGACTTACTTTGCTGCTCATAGACTTCAATTTTATCACACCAATAATGTAGCAGAATATGAAGCTTTAGTTCATGGGCTCCTAATGGCATTAAGAAAGAAGGTTAAAATTTTGCACATCTTTGGTGATTCCAAGTTGGTAGTGAAACAAGTTAGGAAACTGTATTCCTATCATGATAGAAGATTATAAAATTATAGACACATGGTATGGGATCTTATAGAGGACTTAGATGCATTCAACATTCAATTAATTCCTCATAATAGGAATCATATTGTTGATTCCTTAGCCCAAGAAACTAGCATCCTTCAACCTCTATCCTTAAAAGGCTTGAAGAAGTTCACCATAGAACTCACCTCCACCTCATCAGTGCTCGAAAACATCACCAAATTTCAAGCATTCAATTATGATAATCATATATTGGATTTCATCACAAGTTCCAATGTATTTTCCATCCAAATCATTGATGAGACAAAGTCAAAAGAGGTTGAACTTGATTTAGAAGGGGTTGTCAACCTCAAAACCAATACAATACCATGAGGTATGGTTTAGCTAGAGACAATAGTTTATTTGGGTCAAATAAGGGATTAGGATCAGAAAAGCAAGAAGGACTCAATAGATAATCATTGTGCTACTCATAACATGGGTATGCCTGAGGAAACCAAGAATGTCTTCATAGGAAAAGTGTGTACACCAAAGGAAAGGAAATGGGTCATTAACTCCATGCACACTTATCATGATGTGATTTCTTGGAGCTATGAGGATTTGAAGATATATGATACCTCAATTATCACTCATACCATTCCCCTAAAGCTAGATGTGAGACTTCTCCAACAATGTCAGCACCCGATCAATGCATTGTTGGAACCCATTAGTTTTAAAGAAGCCCAAAATTTGCTATCCACTAGAATCATCTTTCTAGTTTGACATTCCACATGGGTGGAAAAATTATTTTCAGTCAAAAAGAAGAATGGTGAAACCATATTATGCGTAGACTTCTACAACTTAAATAGAGCCTCTAAAAAGGACAATTACCCAGTGCTATTATTGGATGATGTACTACAAATAGTCAATGGATCTCAGATGATGTTGTTCTTGGATGGATACTCAAGATACAACCAAGTGATGGTATTGTATGAAGATAGGCACAAAAAATAATTCACCACAAAATGGGGAACCATTGCATAGAGAAGAATGTCATTTGGATTGATTAATGCTAGTGCTACATTTTAGTGTGCAATAGATATTTCCTTTAAGGATCTAATAGGAAAGTGAATTATCATATATATGGATGACCTCACTATTTTTTCAAAGAAAAGAGGAGACTGCATCTTTGATTTGTGCAAGATCTTCCAAAAATGCAGAGAGTTGGCATCTCCTTGAACCAAAAGAAATGTATCTTCAGAGTGACAGAAGGAAAGTTGTTGGGGCATGTGATCTCAGAAAAGGGAATCTTGATTGACCTCAAGCACATCCAATCTATATTAAAGATTCAGCTCCTAGGAAGCAAGAAAGAATTGAAATATTTCTTTAGAAGGATTAGTTTTGTCAGGAAATTCATTACGGGCTTTGTTGAAATTGTCAAACCACTAAACGCTATGCTTAAATAGGATGCCAAAGTAGAATGGATGTTGGAAGCTAAGAAATCTTTTGAATAAATCAAGAAAGTGATAGTGGATGCTCTAGTGTTGTTTAATCCAAATTATCTGAAGCTATTTTACGTCCATTCACTTGCTTCAGATTACTCTTGTGCTAGCATGTTAATGCATAAAGATGATGAAGCAAACATACACCCTATTACCTTTATGAGTGCTTCACTTAAGGATGTAGAGTTAAGGTATCACAACATCAAGAAATAGGCTTATGCCTTGGTGAGAAGTGTTAATAGTTATAGACACTACATCTTAAGGAATTAGGTATTCATGATTGTGTTAGATCCAGTAGTCAAGACATTTTTAACGCGGAATGAACTAGGGGAGAGAAGAGAAAAATGGGTCACATTATTATAGGAATATGATTTAGATATTTAGCCCATGAAATTGGTCTGAGGATGGGCCCTCATTCAAATGATAGTTGAAATAGGACCTAAGCTCACCATCCCGGCCGATTACCCGACTAGAAGGGTCTCTTACGGAAGTGGTATGATGACATTTACATCCATTATTTATTGAACAACAAGTGCCCATCATGGTTGCAAGGAGTAAAAAAGTGTGCTTTGAGATTGAAGAGCAACAATTATATGTTGCATGGATCCTTATTACATAAGAGAAATCATGAAGGAATCTATCTTAGGTGCCTTGGAAAAGAAGAAGTAGCAAAAGTCCTGAAACATTTCCATGACAAATGTTGCGTTGGCCATGGATCTGGTCCTTCAACCACTCGTCAGATACTATAGGTTGGGTACTATTGGCCGACACTATTCAAGGATGCACACAACCATGTTTGGACCTGCCATGTATGCCAAATATCCACTACTCGGGTAGGGAATGTTGTTGTTCTGCTATAATGGGTCATAGAGGTAAGGCATTTTTCTCTATGGGGACTTGACTTCATTGGTTTGGTAAGCCCACCATCCTCTGCAAACCACAGGTACATTCTAACCCTTCTTATTTTTGTACTAGGTGGACTGAAGCAATAGCATGTAGACAATGCACAACTGAAGTAGTTACTAATTTTTTAGAAATTTTTATTTTAAATCACTTCAGTTTCCCATTTTCCCTTGTGTGTGACAATGGTTCCACCTTTTCATCCCTCAAGTTTGCTAGTTGGGCCTTTGATTATGGGATTTCACTTAAATTTTCCTCCAATTATTAGCCTCAAGGGAATGGCCTAGCTAAATCCACAAAAAAAAAACCTCTTGATTGTGATCAGAAATTTGCTTGATAAAAACTCAAAAGATTGGCACACCCAACTATGTTTTTCTTTATGGGAAAATTTCACATGCCACAAAGCTTCCTTGGGAAATTCCCCATTTTTCCTACTCTATAGCTTAGAGCTAGTATTCCTAGTTCACCTCAAAATCCCCATGCTCCAATTTATTAACACATACTATGAGGAGGGAGAATGTCAAGAAACTTGTCTTGCTGAATTGATGCATTTAGAAGAAGTTTGTGACCAAGCAATAGAAAATTTCACCAAACACCAGGGTGTAGTCAAAATATGGTTTTATCATCGATCCAAAGCAAATTCTTTTAGTATTGTTGACTTAGTCCTTTTTGGGACAAGGCCCATGAGAAGAAATGGGGACATGAAAATTTTGTCAAGCTCTAGCTTGGCCCCTTTTGGATTTTAGAGATTTTAGGAGATAATGCCTTTTTCCTTAAGACACTAATTGGAGAGGATGTCCCATTGCCTATCAATGGGTAGTACCTTAAGCATTATTTCCTTGCTTGATATTTTTTAAGTTCATCCATTGTACATAGTTGTAAATAGTTAGAGTAGGTTCCCTCCCTTTGTTGCTTTGCTTTTGTCATGCTTTTGCTTGTTTCCTCGACTTTTCTTTGTCAAGGGTGTCTTTTATTCTTGATGCTATGGTCATGCTTGGCTCACTAGAGGGCCTGCTTTGCTGCCCACTCTCATTTTTTCTTTGGATAAGTCTTCATCTACTACTATAAATTTTTGACCACTCCTGTGAAGCAGGTTTCCTCACTTGGGCTCTAACCTGACCTAGTTAGGAACCCTTATTTGAATCTTCTCAGGCTTATCTCAAATTACACACGAAAGCACACTTTAAATATTTTTTATGAGCTATGCAATAGTTGTTATGAGGTTTCAGCGAGTGAAAATCCTAAGCCTACTTTAGTGACCACTGTGATTCAAAACCCACTATAAGCTTTGGTGCTTATGCAGTTGAGCAAAAGAAAAGAGTATCAAAGAAAATGTATCAAAAGAAAGTATTCAAACTAGAAGAAAATAAAATGTTAAAATAATAAATTGTGTGAGTGTGTGGATAACTCTATCAGGGCTATGGATGCCTAGCTGGAAATAGGGCAATGTTTTTGGAGTCATAGCGATAACTCCATCGAGACTACAGACACTTGACTAGTAGCAGAGCAATGCCCAGGTTACTTTTGGGGTCAGAAAACTTACACAGCTTGAATCAACTAATTAATTGCTATTCATTATGGTCTTTGAAGGAAGGGAGTGAACTCACTATGCACACACTTATGAGTTATTCCTATGATTGGATTCAACTAAGAATCTCATCCTCCTTTAAGTTATGTTTTTTTACGGAAACTGGATTCTTCATCTGTGAAACTAGATATTCTAGGTTCTAGATGAATCCTTACCCTTGGAACGTTTGGGAGCATTCTCTTAGTAGAGTCACCATTTTTTGTACCTATAGCACACATGCCCCATTCAAAACAGGGACCCCCTCTTTCCTCTTCACTTTCATCAGGTCACTTTTTACCTTTGCCTCATTTTGTGTGCCCCTAATTTTGAGCTCAAAATGGTTAGAAACACTAAATTCATCAACTCCTTATTGACCAAATTCATCACACCAAAATTCCCTAAGTTTTTGGCTCTTGTGGAAGTTCTCATGTGGACTTCCCTTGGTCCTTTTCCTTGGCATCCTCCAAGCCCTGTGAGCCCATAGTTGCAGGTTTCTTGCTGCAAGTTGTCATTTCTTCATTGCTCGACTAGCAGCCTGCATTAGATGTCTTTCTGCATGGCGGGCCCCACACCATCCAATGTCATCTAACTACCACACCATACTGAATCTCCACACATCCAACCATTGTGCCTACCATCGTACCTAGCATTAAATGTGAGTCATGCATGTCCTTTTGTCTATAAACACCTATCATTTCAAACTTGTAAATTTGAATTTTTGGAGAGAGGAAAATGATGAATGTTGAGTTCCCTCCACCATAAGCTCCCTTCATATTCAAATCAAGGTTGATGTTGATTTCATGTGCCTATTTTAGGTATGTCTGCCCTCAAGATCTTAAAGTGAGTGTTTTTCCATAACGAGGGTTTGATAAATAATGATAAAATCTTAGGGTAAAACCATAAAACCCACTTGGTGGCCTACACAACTATTTCTTCCACATAAAATTTTTCTTGTGGCACTTTGAAACTCCATTAAAAACACTCAAATAGTTCCCTAAAGCAATGAAAAATCTTGCACTTCTCTGACCATTCTTCATGCACAACACAAACTCCTCTGTGGCCCACACTCTTTCTATTGCCGGTTGATTAAACACTATGGCCCTGAACGAAGAGAATTAGGTTCTTAACTCACTAGTGGGTCCACTCATGTGGGTCATCGCTCATGGGTGGTTGTCTTCTTGCTGTTGTTGGCTAGCGGAAAAACCCCACCTATCTTCCACATTGTAGGCCCCACTAAGATCATCTCCACAAAGTGCAAAAATTGCTAAGTCCCAAGGGTTTGTGGGTTGTCCCCTGTAGGCCACTGTCAATAGCTCACGACCACCTGAACATCATCAGTTAGTGGCTAAGCCTTCCCTTCTATCTGCATTGTGGACTCCAACATTGTTCGCATCGTGTGAGCTCACCTAGCACAAAAAATGACCAAGTTAGAATGATTATGTGGACTAGTCTATGTAGGCATCCACATGTTGGTGGTTGCTCCTTTGTTGTCATTGTCTAGTGCCCTTGCACCCATGTCATTACACATAATAGGGTCTACAGGGAACCCTTCCCTTGAAAAAAATTTAGAATTCCCAACATATGCACCCAGTATGTTGTATCTCTGTGGATCGACCTATGTAGGATGCTACTTGCATATCACCACCCCTCCAATGTCATTCTCAATAGCAAACACACAATGACAGCCTAATAGCTCTCCTCCCCATTTTTCAAATTGTCCAAAACTCTAATGCATCATGCCCAACATTTGAGGAGCCTGTGGGTCCCACAGTGTAGACTTCGGCCTAAGGGATGTGTTATGATTGTCACTATCTAATGGTGGAGGTCTCAGATGTCCTTTAAGCTTCCTACATCCTCATACCCCAAGCCCGCAAAGGAATAATAGCCAATTAAATGACTTAAAGAGCCTTTCAACCAATTCCTGCACATGTTGAATGACTCATGGCAACTTTGATTGCCAAGCTTACATTGTAGAACTATTGGTGCAGGTGGCCACCTGTGCATCTTTGTGGCCTCACTGCCATCCTACTCCCAGTCCCTCCCAAGGGATTTCAACCCAGGGAAACCCGCATCCTTGGGATCACATTCCCGTAAATGGTCCAAATGAGCCTTAAATGATGGATATTGATAAATTTTATGATCTCCTCATGATGTATTTCTAGACCTAACCCTCGTTTTGTAGTATTTGACTAATGATTTCCCTGATTTATATATATGAATGCACTTACTACATCCATGCATGCAATATTTATGGAACCTATTATGGGTCCATTGGGGAGGTCCATTAAGAAAGAAAAGGGAAAGAGGTAAAGGATCAAATGAAATATCAGTTTCACGGAGTGGAGTGTACCTCCAAACTATCTTCTACCTAGGACTTTGTATCTGAGACAAATCTTGGGCATATTGACATTGATAAATTTTGACGGAGGGTGATGGTCAACCCCATAATGGAGAATGTACGAAAAATCAAAGAAAGTGATCTAGCTAAAGTAGTTGGCTTTCCTCCCTCACTAGTTACCCCAGAGTTGGTCATAGTTTGTAGGAAATGCTACCATAACAATAGAAAGATCATTCATCATGATGGAAGGGTGTTGGCCCAGAATTTTTTGCCAAATCTATTGGCTAAACATTTCATATCCCCACGTTCAATGCAATGGAAGAAACAAAAAAGGGATATGCTGAAAATATGTGGAAGGCGGACCCTCTAGGATGCAAGAGACTGATCAACCAACACTAGTTGAAAGAAAAGAGGGGAAGCACTGCTAATGTGCCTCAAGAATTATTCCAAAGTGACTTTCATGAAGAATATCATGATTTGGTTACCCTATTGAGCTGGGAAATGGGCCTACCAACTATTTCCTTCTTTGAAGAGTGGATGTTTTATTTTATAGATGAGATCATCTGAGGCAAGAGAAAGTTCCATTGGGCCAAAATGATCAACAATAACCTACATAACCAGCTCATAGCAATAAAAAGATCTCCAAATTCTATATGACCTCATATTTGGTGTATCTCTTGACAAAGAATTTCCCATACAAGGAACTCTTCATTGTAGGAAACCTAGGAACAAGAAAGGGAGACCTTAAGGTATATGACATCTACCCTTAGTTGAAGTACCAAAACTTCAAAAGAGAATACAAGAGGGTGAATGATACCTTCATTGGGCATATCACCAGACTTCTTGGTGGATACTTTGAGAGGAGGGTATTCCATAATGACAGAGCCTTCATCTAATGATTTGGGTATATGTTCATTTAATTCCCAAAGTTTACATATGTCAGAATGGAAGGATTCTTTGACAAGCCCCATAGGTTTCCACACTACCCCAATGACTGCCTGATCCTATTGGAGGTCTCTCAGTAATTGTAGAATGCCCACACCCTATTGAGTGACAAACATAGAGTAGGGATCCCATATCCCCTGACCTTCGGGAAAGGAATGTACTCTTGTCCTACTACCCAATGTGTGAAGTACTTAGAAAAGGAGTTGGTAGAGTACAATTTGGACCTCCACATGAGTGGAGGAAGAATGGACCCCTATGGAAAGCTTAAGAAGTGGGTCAGAAGATGATATTCCCATCAACCTCAAATCAAGAACTTTTGGGCCAACTGTGTAGATGATACAAAAATGTGAATGAGGCAATACATGAAGATGACAACTCAATTTGTGAAGTTGGTTAATCTGTTTCCTGTGATTGATCAGATAGTAGAAGAAGACCACAATCTTATTGATGATAGATTCAACATTGTAGACAACTTTCCTTTTCCCGTAATAGATTGGAATGAAAAAGAGGTCACTAACCTTGACATATTGACATGACCTACTGAAAATAGAATGAGACAGTGGATAGGTACCCAGATCGCTCAACTCAAAATACAGGGCACTGAGTTAACATATGGTGAGCTTGAGGATGAGCTTGAGAGTGAAACAGATAGTGGAGCAACTGCCACCACATCAGAGGAAGTTCCCAAGTCTTTGTTGGTTGAAAGGACAAATAAAAGGAAGGACACACCTAAATGCAATCCTAAGCATAAGGTATATTCAATAAAATCCACTAAGGGAAAATTGTCAAAGAGAGCAAAGAAAGTGGGAACATTTGTGCTTGAGATTCCTGCCATCCAGGAGGAGGAACCCCAATAAGAAGAAGACACCGAATAGCCGCATTCACCACCAACTAATTCCATTCCCGTTGATGCTACTACCATTAGCACTCCTCGACCTCCCACCCCTCAGGCACTACCTATCTCATCTCCACCTACCATGGATATCTTAGTCCACCTTGCCTCCACCTCACCAAGAACTCCAGTGATGGTGCTAGACTCCTCCTCCTCCACTACATCCTCATTATTGTCTTCTTTGCTCCCTCCTCCTCCACTACATCCTCAATATTGTCTTCTTTGCTCCCTCCTCCTCTTCCCACTCTCTCTACTCCAATTCCTACAATAACCATTGTTACCATGTCGCCCCTTACTCTACTGCATGCTCTTACAACATATTCAAAATGTGCCCAATGAATTATTTGGGGTAATCTTTGACCCCAAGGTATAGGTTCTCATGGCCCAACTTTCTACTACCCTACCCCTTCCTCCACAACATATAGAGCCACCAAAGATGGAAGCTACAATGCATATTTTTGAAGAAATGGAGAAATGTCACGTAGAGCAACAAAGAGAGACTGCAAAGAATATAGTTGAGGATCCTAAAGGCTTCTATCAAGATGATTACTTTGTGCACTCAAAAGGTGGGCTAAGCATTAATTTGGAAAAAGTGGCATCTGATGAGGTGAGGTCACATTATTCAAAGGAAGATATTGAGGCCCTTAATGAGCGATATATAATAGAAACCTCAAATCAAGAGCTAGACAAGGAGTTGTCCCAACTACACAAAGATGCAAGTGAGAAGGCCAATCTTGAGGGACACCTCTCTAAGGATAAATTTGGCATTGATGTAGGTGTGGAGATACTCTAAGGGCCTCCACTAATTGGCTAAGACAAGGGCCTAGTCAAGGAAGAAGAATTTCCTCCCAAAAAGGAGGAAGAGAAAGAGAAAGATAAAGAAGAAAATGAACTGAGATAGAGCCCCAAGCTTGAGCATCATATTGACCTCAAACACAAAGAAGGGAAGGAAGGTGCCCAGGAATAAGGTGTCACTAATGAAAATATAGCTTCTGCTAAGTCTAACAAAGCGAAGATTATACAAATTGAAGACTCTGATGAAGAAGAAAAGACTGATCAAGATGCTCCTGGAAATGAAGAGGAGCAGCCTCAAGGTGAAAAAAGAAAGGAAGGTGATCATGAATCACTCAAGAAGAAAGCAAAGCTAGCTAATTTTTTGGAGTGGCAATTTCAAATGAAGGCTCCTGTGGTAGTTGATCCAAAGGCTAGACTCGAGACAATACTAGCCAGTGCACAAACAAAGACAAGGAAAGAGAAGAAGCCTAGGGCCCATTCTCATATTATAGTGGATGCCTTTGGATCCAAAACAGTGCAAATTGCTAGCCCCATAGTAGATAAGGATACAGAGGCAAGTTACAACATATTAACCATCAACCTAGGCCTAGAAACTTGAGAGTGAAAAATAGATCAGTCCCAAGGGTCTATGGCCACCATTGTGCAATGAATGAATAAAGATCATTCCACCAAGGAGGAGGTGAAGGAAAAAGTGACAGATCTCACTACCTACATCCAACAATGGACATACATAGAAGAAGAGGCCCCAATGACATCATTTGTGCCCACTCTCCTCTCCCAGTAAGAGCTAAACATAATAGATAAAATGAAGAAATAGAACATGTCCATAGCGAATTGGTTCAACTGAGTGAAGTATAATGGTGGCTTGGGCATCTGCCACACTTCTTGGATGTTCAATAAGTTTTTGGATTGCAAAAGCAATTGGAGGCCATGTAAAAGACTTGTAGTGGGTTCTCCGAGCTATATAGAATCACATATCCTAAGCTCAAGAGCATTCTCAAGCTTCCCCCAAAAATATGGGAAAAGGAATTGGGGCTTGAAGAAGATGATCACTAGCTGGTAGAAACCTAGCAGATGGACCTAGATCACAAAAAGGAAGTCTTAGAAAGGGTCTTGCATGAGGTAGAACTTGACCTTGAATGAATTATGGAGCACTGCACTAATAGTGAGGATTACCTAAAAGTGATGACATATTATGAAATTCCTACCTTAGAACTAGATCCAGAGAAGATCAAGCTATTCTTTCATAAGAAGATGGAAAAGGGGGTTGCAAATGCACTGCCACTAGATTTCATGGACTTTGTTGTGAGGGCTTTCACTCAATCTAAGCAGATTATCAAGGCCACGCCCAAATACACCAAACACTGGGAGTAGGTCACTAGGAGATTCAAGAATTTGACCTTTCAGATCCTCCAGTCTGATATCATGGAAGGGGACAAGCTCTAGCTTTGATCAAAAAATTTGTGGAGCACGCTACTCTCTAGAAAAATGAATCTAGGCCACACAATGAAAGTAAATCTTGGCCATTCATTTCACTTTTGGAAAACTATAAATAGGGGTTTCCTCTCATCTTCAAAGAGAGAGTTGAGTTGTTCAGTAAAAGCATGCTATAGAAATTTAATGAGAATTACATTGCTTTGATGGATTCTTGTGTTTCTTCACACGTGTGCATGATTCATCTCCTCAACATTAGATTTTAGCTTTGTTGTTTTAGTTTTAAGTTACTCTTAGTTGTTAGTTTTATTGTTGCACTTTAAGGGTGAGGAATGTTATGGTGTTGATGCCTTCCTTGTTCATACTTTTGTTGTTAATTGATGATGAACAATAGTGGAAATTTAGACTGACCATTATTTTGATTGTTGCACTTAAAGGGTAAGTGCAAGAAGTTGAGTCCACTTCTAGTGGAAGTGTCATTTTCTAGTTTTAAAATAGGTAGTCATTCATTTTTTAGAATAGGTACCCATTATAAAGTGGGTACTCATTCCAAAAAGGTTTGAAAATCACAATCCATGTTTCTCATTTGGATTTAGGCTTATAAAATGCATGGTAACCCAACCCTTAGCCTTAGACCTACAAGTACAAGGTCATGACAATATCGAGAGAAAAAATTGACTGCCAATATGGTTGACGAGGTTTCCTTTAGAATTATTTTATCAGATTGTGTAGATTCTAAATATGTAATTTTTTTCCCAATTGGATAATTTTTTTAATTTTTCAATTAATTTTTTATGGAATAGGTCCATAAAATTGAATTATCAGGGTTTTTTAGTATTTTAATAACTTTTTTAAAATAATTTTTTAGAATTTTTTTTTACAAAGTTCATGCCTTCAAAACAAATTTTCAATCTTGAAAAAAAAATATCAAAAAATGATAAGTTTAGGTCATTCCGTATGCATGACGCATACGATTTTTCAAACATGAAATATGGCCAAATAAAGTACCAATGTCATTCAACAAAACACAGGAAACGTGCTTAAGTGAGTTATAAATCTTTTCCCAAAAATATTTAGAAAAATATAATTATTTAGGTCAAAATATGGATGACGTACACGTGCATGGTACTATAAAAAAAAAGTGACTTTTAAACAACAGTTTTTAGAAACTCCTATTGAAAATCAATTTGTATCATTTGGGTATTAAAATAAATTACATATTTGGAAACTACACTCCGAGTACTACATTTTATGATTAGTGACTTTTTTCAAGATTCCATCTCTAAGTGCTTCAAATTTTAAGGTCAAATGTGACAAATTCTTAAAATCAAGGAAAACACTTCCACTTTTTGGCCAAAAAGTGGACTCAACTTCATGCCAACACCCTAAAGTTCATCTATTATTCATGCTTAATGGTGAAAGGATAGTTGAAATCTGCAGACCTTTGGAGATTGCACTGGTTTCATGTGATTATAGGCAATTCTTGGTTAAGTGGAACTTAGTTTTGGGAAGGTTGTCCACTGTAGCATCCTCCATTGTTACTGTTTAACATTAGTTGTAGGTCTAGGAAACCCTCTATCCCTTTTCCCTTTTGACTTTTCTATGAAAATGAAATTCAAAATCAATTTCCAACATCATTGTAAAGCCAAATCTAATGACAAACATGGAGTTTTAGACTGCTTTCCTAAATTTACAGCAGCTGCAGTCTACTTCCAGAATTCATAAAACTCTTTTTGAAGATCCAATTCCCTTTAAGATTAGTCAACCATAAATTCCCTTTGTGATTACTAGAAAATTGCATCAATCAACTAGGTTATTTTTTCAAGTCATGACCTGAAACTTGAGAGACCTTGGGGTGATTGTCTGAAACTTAGTTATAGATTTTCACCTTTCAAGAGAGGCATTGCACTTTAGCATTGCTTGTGTTGAGAATTTCAAAAACACTCATCAACAATACTCCATTGAAAGAATCCCTTCCAACTACATATGTGTATGCTCCAACACCATTGATTCATCATTAATCAAATTAAGTGCTCATGGTAGCACTTGAGCTGGTTCTTCCTTTCAATCATCCTAGTTTTGGATTTCACCAACATCATTGAAGGAGGGAAATGAAATGTCCAATGGCTAGTTAAAGTTACTGAGTTTTGATGTGAACATGTTGTGAAATTCATTATTTGGATTGACCAATTCATTATATTTTTCAATTATTTGTCTATTCATATTCCCTTTAGCTATTAATTTCTCTTTCTTCTCTATCAGGCAGTGTTGTAATCTCTCATGTTCTTTGAAAGCAACATGTGTCTTCACAAATATTGTGTAGAATTGGCTAGCTTGACCTATTACCTTCTGAAATCTCCTTTTAATCATCTCATAAGAAAGTTCAAATTCGGCAACCTTTAGCTTCTTCTCTAACTCATCACACTTCTTTTGAGTTGCTTCCATTTTTTATTTCTAATATACACCGTCAGCCATGGCTTGTAATACTCTATTTTCACATTCCACCAATGGATAATAAAGGCTTGAGGAAGAAGGTGACTTCTCTTTGTAGTTGGTCACCTCTTTTTTTAATCTTTCATTCTCATAAATGAGCCTCTTATTTCCTCTTATCAAATTTTCAATTTATTCTTTGTTGAATTTGGCAACATCGATGTTCAGTTCAGTTGTTTCAATAGGATTAGTATCTCCCACTCTTTGCACTAAAAGATGGCCAAATACTTGATTAGGATCATCAATCATTTTTGGCCTTCTCTCTGGTGGATATAGAGCCCAAATTTGTAAGGTGGCATTGTCTAGATTGTACCCTGAACTACTATAGATCTTATCACTTGCCTCATCAATTAATTGCAATATGTTATTCTCTCTTTTCCTGAAACTATAAAAAACTATGGCTAAATTGATATCCCATCCTAGGAGAAGCATAACCCCAACCTCTTGTAGTAATTCTCACCCTTTTTCAGGAGTGATATTCTTCATTTCTTTCTCAACTTCCTCTTGCAATTCTCTCAGGGCATCAATTTCCTGTTCTGGAGAAATTTCTTTCATCTTCTCTCTTATTAGTTTACCCTTATACTAATAAATAAATGATTTAATTTCTAGTGTTTGAACAAAAGCATTATCTAAAATGAACTCTTGACTTGAACAATTCCTTACATCATCAGAGAGTTTATTTGAAGCTTCAAACAAGACAACACTCATGGTGTGCATGTTTTGCACACATGCCCCACTGAAGGTAGGGACCCCCCTTTTTGGTATTGATTTGTTTTTGTCAGCTTGGTCCCTTCTCTTTTTCTTTGCTTTCGCCTATATTTTTTGGCCTTAGGGTTGATTTTCCTTTGGATTTGGATGTTTCTATGATGACAAGATGAACTCCCAAATTTTCATTGAGTTTGTAGATGTTGTAGAAATTTCACTGTGGGATGTCGTCTATAGATTTCTATTGGTGGAGTGTCATCTAAAAAATGTCATTGCATTAGCATCGGTCCTTGCGGCTTTCACAGTCAAAATCTTCTCATTTCAAAAAAGTGGGTACACAATTTAAGCTTTCAATATCTAGGGATCATAAAATGAATGGTTCAACATGCCTAAAGTGGTTTTAGCCAAATTTGCTAAGTGTTTAGATGTTGCAAAAATTTCATTGTGGGAATCCATCCACAAAATACTATTTGTGGAATGTCATCGTCACAACATTGGACCCTCCTGCTTCCACATTCCAAATTTCTACATTTTTGGGAAATTGGAAAATTTGGTTTTTTTAATGCTTACATCATTACATTTGATCAATTTTACAGTAAATTTGCATAATCGGGTGGATCTAGTGTGTTGGGAGTACAATTAACACTGAGAGGGGGGGTGAATCAGTGTTAACAATCAAATCAACTCTTTTTATTTCTTTTAACAATTTTCAAATCATGGATGAACTTATGCAATATAAATCAAATGAACAAATAATAAACAAACACATACAAAAGATTGACACATAGATTGTCTTGAGTGGAAACCCTCTTGGGGAATAAAACCACTCAAACTTTCCTCACTGGCTTAATATCAAAACTCACTATTTACAATGCCTCACTTGGCTAATTGATATCTCTCACTGACAGAAGGTGCTATCTCACTAATAGTCTTATAGTGTTATCTCACTGATAGTCTTTTGAAATGTACAAAATGAAAGAATTGTAAATATAGAGTTGATCTTTGTTTCATTAATTACATACTATATTCTGCAATGATCTCAGAATCAAAGTCACAAAATTCCAATACTCAAAACAATATATATATTTCCTTTCTGAAAGATATATTCTATTCTTTCCAAAACCTCTCATCAACATGAATATGAGCACAATGAAGTATTTAATAAGTTCTCTGTTTTTAGAAACAGAATTAGGTAAAA
>VDFB02075649.1:0-11528 GCA_007258455.2 Sequoia sempervirens | reverse complement strand
AGTATATTTCCACAACATCATGGTCTTCCATATCATGGTTTCCAGTGACATGTGCTTGCAAGTGATCTTTTCTTTTCAAATGAGTTAGTTCATACATTGGATACATTATCACCTTGGTCTTATTTACCCTGGTGCATAACATTTATTGCTATATTAGATAAAGGTTGATAAACTCAAAGTCAACATAAATATTCATAATAATAATGCATTAATCATCATTTCATTTATAATCATGTTTCTTACATCCATATTTTAATTGTTCTCCATTTTTCCTTTATTATTCTTTCATGATTTTCTATCTTCCATTTCATTTTTTTCTTCATGTCTCTTTTTTTGAGAGCTCATTCATGCAATTTTTCCTTGAATAACCTATCAAGGGGGCATCATTTATCCCTCTACCTAGGATTTCATCACTTCTACTTGTTTGGGGCATATCATCACTTTTTTTTCTTTTTAGCTACTTTTCTTTTTTTAAAACAATGTTTACTTCAAACATCATCTCAAAGAGGGGTAAAATGTAGACACTAAAATAATTTCTCTAATCATTGTTAATTATTCATCATTATTATCATCCTACTATCATTAATGATCTATTAATCATCATTAATTATCCTACTATCATTTATTATTCATATTATTCATATTATTATTAATTATTTTATCATTTAATTAAAATGAGTTAACTATCCATTATTAATTAATTAATTCTTCATGACTTAATTAATGTGAGCTAAATGCTGGTGTTGGCATTGTGTGATGATTTAAATGTGGTGTTGTTGTTCTTGCCACCAATGTTCAAACCTCATTGTGGTGCTATTTTTGAGTATTACCCTGGGGATGAGGTCCCCTATTTGTGACCTCACTGGTTCATAGCTTCGGGTCAAAAGCATTTACCCCTTGTAAGAAAATTAAAATTAATTAGAACTAAATATCCATTTTAATAAATTAATTCATTAGTATCCTCTCATATCTTCTCCACAAATTAATTCATTATTCAAATTAGTAACTTTCTCATCAAAAATTCGGTTGACATATCTATAGTTATTGGTGTTAATCTTTTGCATATGGTTTGGGTTTTTTGTCTTTTGCTTGCTTTAGTCATCATTTCTAAAGATTTTGTTCTCGTGGCTTGGTGAGCTATGATAGTATTGACTTCTCTCATTTTACTTCCCTGTTCACTTCGTTCTGTGGAGTACCTCAGGCTATGTTTGTATATCTTTTGTTACTCCTCGAGCAACATTTTTCTTTGTGGGGAGGGTTTTTGTTCTTTTGCCACCCGACTACTCCTCTCTACATTTCTTCCAGCTTTCTTTTGGCGGGCCTTGTGCTCCCTCTTCTTATACTCTGTGGGGGGGATTTGATTCATATGATTTTTTTTGGATGTATCTACAATGTTATCCTCCATCAATCGATATGTACTCTATTTATTTCAATAAATTTTTGTGGCTTTGCCACTTTTATTAACAAAAAATACTTTCTCATCAAAAAGTTTATTAAATAAATTAATAAATTCATAATTATCTTCTTACAAGTTAACACATTCTTTAAATTAGCAACTTCATCATCTAATTACATATTTATGATTTAATAAATTCACTATTATCTTCTCATGAGTTCAAAATGGCAAAATTTCATAACCAATTGAGTTATCTCCTAAATTTTTATCAAATCCTCACCATTCATTTAATTAGTCTTTTATGCAAGATTACTCTATCAATTTTATTATTAAAATATTATAATGTTATGTTGATGAGAACTTGCATCCACATCCTTTCATGAGTAAGTCATTACAATATTATCGATCTTAAGGTTTTCATTGAAACTTGGTAATAAGAATTTAGTTATCTTGTTTTTATTTCTATTTTTAAATGCATTCATATTCAACATCTTCTTAACATCATTATAACCATGATAATAGAAATAGTAATCTAGAGTTCCTTTCAAGCACCTATAAAATTCTTTAATCTAAGTGCAATATTCTCTTCCAAGATTTGACATGAACCTACTTAGAACTCCCACTACTTGGGCATGTTTGGCCTTATAAAAACCATTTCATACATAATGATTCATTCCATGTATAAGGAAAATTACACATGCCCTCCAAATCTAATATATTTCTCCAAACTCGAGTTAGTACTTACCAAGAAAATTATTAGAATGCATGTCAACCCACTACAAAAAATCTAAAGATACTTTCTTTGGTTCAACCATAGCTTCCTACTAGCTTATTTATAGATTTGCATACCAATCATTAACCTTGTAGCACCTAGATCTATTAAATCAAACCTTTCAGACAACTAAACCCTAAGTTCCTTAATCAATGCCTTGTTGTTATTAATTATTAACATATCATCAATGTCTAAAAAAAAAACTAAAAATTAATACCAACCTATTTGTATACATATGGAAAATAACATTAATCCTTACAAAATCTAGTTCTAATGCATATTGTATCTAAGGTAAAAATTCAAGTTAGCATTATAAAGCATAAAAAAACTAAACCCTAGCTAAACAATGAAGAACAATGGAAGAAAATAGCATGAAAACAAAGAACAATCTCACCAAGTCTTCATGCCCTCCATGAATCACCTTCATTGCATCTTCTCCATTTGCTGCAAATAGATATTTTCCCTCAAATTTTTTATGAACAATCTATGAATATGTCTATGTCCTAAGCAAATATTGAAGGATTCTGTCTTAAAGTTGCAAATGCACTCAACAATTACAAGTATGAAGCAAACCTAAAGTCTGAAGCATGAAGTCAAGAGATGTCCAAATGAGGCTAAAATTTCCTTTTTATAGAAAATCCAATTTTAGATGAATGGACAAGATTGTCAGATGAGAGATGCCCTAAGATCAATTGCTGAAATTAAATGTGACAACCCACAATTAGGGTTAGCGAAACATTAGGGTGCAATTTGAAATGGAGGGCTGTGATTTGATATGGACAAGAATGCATGTGACAAGAGGAAATATTGGCCACAAAAAAAGTTGGAGAATCAAATAATAATTTAAAATTATTTGATTTAAAGATTGAGTTGACCTTTTAAATTAAAAATTAATTTAATTCAAAAGTGGTGGGACCATGTAATAGTAAATAATGTTTTTAAATTATTTACTTGGTGGGAGAAAATAGAAAGTGGGACAATTTTAAATAAATGATTTTATTTAAAATTAGAAAGGATGATGTGGACAATAATTAAATAAATTATAAAAAATTATTTAATTATAAGAAGACATAAGGAATTAATGACATATTTAAATAAATAAATAAAGTTTATTTATTTAAATTATCAAGAGGAAATGGTAGACAAATAATAATTAAATAACTTTAGCAATTTATTTAATTAGAGAGAGACATAAGACATTAGCGACATATTTAAATAAAATAAATATAATTTATTTATTTAAATAGTCAAGAGGAATAAAAAGGATGAATTAATTAAATAATTAAAAATGATCTAATTAATAGTTGAAATTGGACCATAGGACATAATTAAATTTTTAATTATGTTAAGAAGAAATAAGGGGAAAATAAAGTTCGCAGGCCTAGGCCAATTTTATGTGTCTATATTTTTCCCCTCTTTTTCATAATGCAATTTATCATATTGTGACAAAGAAAATAAGTGAAAAAATGCCCTAATGAATGTACGGAGTATCTATGCCCCCTCAGGAAAATTTACAAATTTTGGCCTAATGCCATAAAAATTTGGAAAGTGTTCCGATAAGTCAATTAGATGACCAGAAAAATAATGGCATGATCGTTTTTGAATTTGGACATGTTTAAGTCAATAAAAAGGTCAGTCAAAGATGGCCAAATGAGTCTCCAATAATAACCCCTTCAAGAAAATCGTAAAATTCACCCTATAAATAGGCTTCATCTGGGTGAAAAGGTAATTCATTTCACATTTACCTTTTGGAATTTCAGAGCTCAGAGAGAGAGGACCTTGTGCGAAGATGGTCATTCCAGCGACTGAGCATCGCGAATTTTGAGTGCGGACCTTTCAATGGCTAGAGGGCATAGAGCCACTGGTATGTACCCTATTCCTGCTTTGTCCTTTTCTCATTTTTTGATCATTTTTAGGCGTTAAAGTTAGGATAACAGATGCGTCATGACGCACTTGCATTCATGAAAGATGTAATTGCATTTGTGTAGCACACATTTGATGCGTCATGACACAAATGTAGGGGTCATGGTGGTCTAGGTTTACAATGACGCATTCATGAGCCAGTGAGACGTAATCACCAAATAGCGACACAAGTGTTAGGTTTTGCAACACAATCACCAAATTGAAGTGTAAATGTGGGACTATGTGATGCAAGTGTTTTACAGTGATGCAACTGATGGAGGAAGTGACACAAGTGCCTTGGAGTGGCACATCTATCAGGTCAAATGCGCAAGTGATGTATCATGACACAAACTCTAGATGAAATGACACATTTGAGTTGGCGTGATGCATGTGAAAGGAAAAATGACACAACTGAATTTGACCAGTGTTGACTTAGTTTAGGCTCAGTTTCTATGTACTTTTGATTAGATAGATGATAATGATGATGTTTAATGATGTGCTAACTCCCATTTTTGCATGTGAAGAAACAATTACCACCTATCTATACGCATGAGTTTAGGCCAGTGATGTATGCATTTAGAGATCAGCTGTGGGATAGGGAGTGTACACGATCGATGCAATTAGGATTGTACTATGTTACCTATATGCCCATTATTTGGGAAAATAGGGGTCTACTGACAAGACTTGCAGAGAGGTGGCACTCAAAGACCTGCTCATTTCACTTGCCGACGGGAGAGGCTACTGTGACTCTCAGGGACGTTTATAGGATTCTTTGCATTCTAATTAGAGGAGAGCGAGTAGTCTACGATCCATGTCAGGGACTTCAGGCTATGGCATAGTTTTATGATCTTGGTGATGCCGTGTAGCTAGGAATTGACAAGTACAAGATCGGGTGGGAGTTTATGGCTGAGCATTATGCTCGATGGAATACGATGCTATGCACTTTGATTGTCGGTATACTGATTCCTAATCATCACGGTCATGGTTTTCCTATCAGATGGGGAGATGTACTCGTCAGGATGAGGTGGGATATGACTATGTTTGCATGGGGACCATATTTACTTGGGATGCTATATCATCGGTTGCACGAGGTGGCCTACAAGGAGGCGAGTAGTATTAGCTGTGGGACTACATTATTGATGATATGGGCTTGGGAGCATATTCTCGTCTTTTGACCACCAGTTCAGAGACTGTAGCTTGTTGAGAGTATGCCTTATGTTTACTTATATGTGGGTGCCTTACAAAAAACATGATTTGGAGACACAAGATTCTGGAACCACATTGATTACATTGGCGGATTCTTCTCTGAGCTATGATAGAAACAAGGTTGGATTGAGTCAATCACTGGCTCAATACTACTAAGTCCTTGCCTTGAGAACTCCTAAGGTGTCACTACATCCACCATTCAACCTATAGGTCCTCTGCTAGTTTAGGTACCCCTGGTTCATGGCCAACCCTGCTATCATCTCTAATTTGCTGCTATCAAGTTTCAAGACTAAGCTCAATGCCTCAACCAAGCATTTCTTGGTGCTTTTTCTCTCCTCACCAACTAGCCCTTAATCAGCTTAAAGACCAGTTAACTTCTAAATGTTTCCTAACCTGCTTTCAGGGGTGTGCAAGGGGTTTCAAGGCTTTGAAACAGTCAAGGAATGATTTTTGTCCAAGCGCTAAACTCCTTTCCTCTATCGCTTTCATTAAACCCTAGCTTAGGGTTTGGAGAGGCTACAAGAATTAGGCCTCTTCACACAAGGAAAATACTCCTCACTCATCCCCTTCACCTTATCAAGTCAAACCTGCTTCTGTCACCCTCGCTCAAATCTGGAGCACTAACAAATTTTTGAGGTCTTGGACTGTTTACTGCCCATACAGATAGTGTACTCTGTTCTTGCAAGAACTAGGGTTTTCCTTGGTGCTTTCTTGGATTGTTCAGCTTGTTCTAACCTCCAAAAGATCAAACAAAAGCTCTGCTCTCTTGACTACCATGGAGAAGGTCTCTGCAATCACTTCACAAATTTATTTCATGAAGATACAGCACCCCTGCAACGTGGAAACTGATTTTGCTCTGTCTTTCCCTAACCGGGTGTTAGCCAACTCGCCTAGGGAAAGCTTTTTAACATGCCATCAACACTCTTAAAGACCTCTTTATTTACATAATGTACAAGGGGGGAGTCTAGCCTTGTTTCTACAGATCCCATACTTCTTGGTACGGTCAGGAAATAGGCTAGAACTCCATTTTTCTGATTTTTAATAGTCAAACAGCAAAACAGAAAAACACAATATATACAAGAAAAGGAAATAGCGATGAGTTAACTGACTATACAGCCACAAGTACGAATTAAAATGACTACCCTACATGCTGTAACAAACAGCCAAACGCCTAACTCAGTTCATTTAATCGCTGTTTCCAGAAAACAAAAACAAAAACCGTGATTTTTATTCCCAAAAATCACTGCTCTATTCACTTTCATAAACCGCCACGCCAAAAATTCCTCTCTACACCTTCTGTAATTTGGGAAAAACTTTACAAGCTTTGGAAATGGTTAGGGTTTCCATTCTAGCCTAAGAACGTTGTGCTACTGTTTGAAAACATAGCGTGTTTTCTAGTTTTTTCAAAAGCTAGGAACTTCACCTGTTGAAGTTTTCTCTCCCAATTTATTCCACTTTCCCTAATGAACCAAAAGGTCCTCCAACACAAGCTAAAAGTGTTAAAGACCATACATAACAAAAAGGAAATGATTTAAAACAATACATCAAAAATATGCTTGTTTTTATGGTAGGTGCTCCTGCACCATTCTCCCCCCGCTCAGCACAAAGACTAAGAACTGGAAAGAGGGATCATTTTCAGTTCAATTCCAAGCTTCTTGAATTGATCTTCTTGTACCCATGTAGCCTCTGAGTCAGGCTTGCTCTTCCACTTGATAAGGTGCTCCATGTATACCTTATTCCTTGTTGACTTTTTCACCTTGGACTCTAAGATCTGCTCTGCCTCAAGCTGCTCTTGATTTGGTAGGGGTACATTACTGATGTCCTTGAAGACCTCATGATTGTTCTGAACCTCATCACTAACTGTGCCCTTATATTTGATCAAATCAGCAACGTTGAACACCGGAGAGATGCCCAAATCTGATGGTAACTCCACCTTGTAAGCATTCTTGCCATACTTGGCCAACACCTTGCATGGTCCTGCTCTCTTCATTTGCAACTTGGTGGACATCTCCTTCTACAATCTAGATTTTTTGAGGTGAACCATCACATAATCACCCACTTGAAATTGCACATCTCTCCTTGACTCATCAACTTTATCTTTCAAATTTTGTGTTGCTGTTGTAATCGTCTTCTTAACCTACTCATGAATCTTCTTCATGGTCTGAATGAAGTCTTCTGCATGTCCACTCCTATTCTCCTAAGATCCAAGGTCTCTGAGCTCATAAATTCCTCTTGGGTGCATCCCATACACCACTTCAAATGGACTTTTTCCTGTAGTTTTGTTCACACTATCATTATATGCATATTCAGCTTGGGAAATCACCATATCCCAGGTCTATCCATATTCCTTATCAGCACCTCAAAAGATTACCTAACACTCTATTAACCACCTCTGTTTGACCATCGGTCTGAGGATGGTATGCTGATCCAAATGACAAATTTGTTCCCAATCTGCTCCATAGTGTTTTCCAAAAATGGCTCATGAATTTCACATCCCTGTCTGATACAATGCTCAATGGCAATCCATGGATTCTTACAACTTCCCTGAAAAAGAGATGGGAAATATAACTTGCATCATGTGTAGTCTTGCATGGAATAAAGTGACTCATCTTGCTAAATCTGTCCACAACTACAAAAACACTGTCAAAACCAGTTTTGGTCTTGGGAAGACCTACCACAAAATCCATGCTCACACACTCCCATGGTCTATTAGGAATAGGCAAGGGCTGATACAAACCAACATTGCTAGCTTCCCCTTTGGCTTTCATGCAAACAACACACTGTTCTACATACTTCCTAACATCTCTTGCCAACTTAGGCTAGTAATAAAATCTTTGTACTAGCTCTAAAGTTTTATTTACTCCAAAATGCCCACTAAGAATGCCATTGTGTTTCTCTTGGATCAGATTTTCCCTCATTGATCCTCTTGGGACACATAACAGATTGGCCTTGAATAAAAATCCATTTTGCAATGTATACTCAACATATTGACTATGAAAATGATTTGCAAAATATGAACATACCTTGTAGGCTTCTGAGAAATCTTCATCCTCACCATAGAGATCTTTGAAACTCTCCAATCCAATGCTTTTCAGCTGTATCTCTTGGACTGTCAACATTCTCCTGCTTAATGCATCTGCCACTTTTTTTTTCTGCCCCTTCTTGTGTTTAATGGTAAATGTAAAGGCTTGGATGTACTCCATCCATTTCAAGTGTCTATTGCTTAACTTCTCCTGGGTGTTGATGTAACTGAGTGCCTGGTTATCTGTGAAAACCACAAACTCTTTGGACAATAAATAATGCCTCCATTTCCTAAGGGACTGCACTAAAGCATAAAGTTCCAGATCATAGGTGGAGTATTTTTGTTTGGCTTCATTGAGTTTTTCACTAAAGAAGGCCACATGCCTACCTTCTTGACTAAGGACTCCTCCTACTGCTACCCCACTTGCATCACATTCAACTGTGAATAATTTATCAAAACTAGGCAACAAAAGTATAGGTTGGGTTGCTACCTCTTGTTTCAGCTTTTCAAAACCTTTATCAGCCTCTAGTGTCCACTTAAACTTTGTTTTCTGACCACCCTTGATTGTATCTAACACTGGTGCACATATACCACTAAAATTCCTTATAAACTTCCTATAAAACTGAGCCACACCATGAAAACTCCTTACCTCAGTTGTTGTGGTTGGTGTAGGCCCGCTTAGGGATGGTTTTACCTTACTTGATCCATCTTCTCCACATTCTTGATACCACAAAGCCTAGATAATAATAAGCTCTTGTTTGAAGAACTCACATTTCACCAAGGTTGATTGCCAACTGCTTCTTCTTCTTGCAGCCTTTTTGAGTACCCATCTCCACATGCTTCAAATGTTTCTCATTTTACTAAAAATCGTAAGATGTCATCCTTCATAAGTAGACCACTGGTCCCTTCTTGAAATCCCTTTTAAGCACCTCATTAATTAGTCTCATGAATGTGCTAGGGGCATTTGAGAGGCCAAATGACATCACTTTCCACTCATACAAACCATCATTTGTCTTAAAAGTTGTCTTCCATTCATCACCCTCCTTAATTCTGATTTGGTGATACCCGCTCTTAAGATCTAGCTTGGTGTAGAATTTTGCACGTCCAAGGCAATCCATTAAATCTTCAATTCTAGGTATTGGGAATCTATACCTAATGGTGATCCTATTAATTTCTGTAGAATCAGTACAAAGTCTCCATTTGCCTCCTTTTTTTGTTGCTAAAACAACTGGGACTGTACAAGGGCTGATGCTCTTTTGAATAGACCTCTTTGATTCAACAATTCTTCCACTTGTCTTGCCACCCTTGGTTCCTGCTAGGGTGCACTTTGTATGCTGCCTTGTTAGGTAAAGAGGCTCCAGGTATAAAGTCAATTTGATGACTTATTGCTCTCTTTGGAGGTAGAGTTGCTGGTGTACCATCACTCACTATGCTCTTGTATTTGTTAAGCAAGTTTTGGACTACTGCTGGTAACACTGTCCTTTCAGCCTTTTCCTCTTCTTTGGGCTGCATCATAATCACATACCCTTCATTCCCTTGGTGTAGATCCTTGATGAACTCCTTGCCACTGCTCAACATAATGTTAGGAACCTTGGACTGTCCTTCATCATCCTCAATCAATGACTGCAGTTTGAAGGTTCTTCCATCCTTCTTGAACTCAATGGTGTTCTCCTTTCCATGATATATAGCACCTCTGTCATACTGCCATGGTCTGCCAAGAAGAAGATGGCATGCATCCATGGGTAATACATCACAAATCAGTTTGTCTTTGTAGCCTCCAATTGAGAATTCCACTGTAACTTGCTCATTCACCAAAACACTCTGCCCTTTATTCAGCCATGTGACTTTGTAAGGATTGGTATGAGGTACCTTCTGCAATTTTAACTTAGTTACTGCCTCCTCAGAGATGATATTGTCCGTAGAACCAGAATCTACAATGACCTTGCATACCTTTCCCAATATCTTGCACCTTGCTCTAAACAAAGCTCTCCTTTGCTTGGGTTCTTCCTTGACCGGTTGTCTGATCAAAACCCTGTTGAACATTAGATTTTCACCTACTTCTGATTCTATATGACTGATCTCAGGTGTCTTTACACTCATGGTGTCCTCTTGTGCATAAGCTACTCTTTTCTCATTGCTAGATGAAGCTTTCTCTGGGCACCTATAAGCTGGATGACCTAGCTGATTACAGTGATAGCACTTCATGGTGGCAAAGTAGGAGTTACTTCTGCCTGCTCCTCTTCCTCTGTTTGAACCCCCTTGAGGTCCTCTTCCTCTATTAAATCCTCCTCTTGATGATGTTTCACCTCCATGCTCAGTAAGCTTAGATTCTCCTTGGTTTCTTTGTTCATTACCTCTTCCTTGGTAACCTCCACGCTGTCCTATTTGATCTCTGCCTCTTCCTCTGCCCTTAGAGGACTAATCATGCTTTCTTTTATTCCTCTCTTCAATCTTTATAGCCAGCTGATAACATTGGTGGACTGTCTTGGGGCTGAGTAAATCCATCTCTTCCTGTATGTTCCACTTCAAACCATTGAGGTACCTAGCCACTTTTAGGCTCTCATCTTCTACCACATTTGATCTCAAACAAAGCTTCTAAAACTCTTTAGTGTAGGTGTTGACATCTTGGTCTTTTTGTCTTAAACTCTGCCTCTTCTTGTGGAGTTGGATCTCATAATCATCTGGCATATATGCTTCTTTCACTTTAGCAACCATTCCTTTCCAGGTTGATATGGGCTGCTTGCCTTCTTTCTCCCTTTCAGTCTGAATAAATTTCCACCATGTCAAAGCTAATCCTCTCAACCTTGATTTTGCAACCTTCACTTTTTGTGCTTCAGTGACTCCATCACATTCAAAGTGGTTCTCCATTCCATCTATCCAGTCCATGACCAAATCAGGATCCATCTTTCCATGGAATAGTGGTATGCCCTCAAGTCCTTTGCCACTCAGGGCTTTTAATGCTTTCAAGAAAGGCTCCTCGGTATCAGGGTCGTTCGTGGACCTTGTCTCCTCCTCGCGAACCTCTTCTTCTTTTGGCACTTTTCCTTCTAGTTTCACCTGGTTCAGTGTTGCTTCAAGCTGCTCTATCCTTTCCTTTAGAGATTTGTTATCCTCTTCTTGCTCTTCAACCATCTTGGCTAACTGTACATTTGTCACCATCTTGGGTGGTTCACTTGACTCAACTTCCTCTGACATATAAGTTGCTGCTTTCCCAAATCTTTTGCTGGCTC
>VDFB02075648.1:90392-123933 GCA_007258455.2 Sequoia sempervirens | reverse complement strand
CTCAAATATTTTCCATAATTTGAGGTCTCTTGATCAATTCTCCATGTCTCCCCCTCCATCTATGAGACAGAGATCAAGCTCTCCCCCATCTACCCCAAAATATCCAATACTGTTTGATCAATTTAACTCTCTTTCTTTATTGTTTTTATGTTCTAGCATAAGGAGAAAACCTTCCTAATTCCTCTTAATCATGAACTTAAAAAATTCTCTCCACAAAGGGGGAGTTTGTTGGCTCTCAGTGGTTTTTGGTTTGTCCTTGATGTCAAAAGTTGTTTGATGATATGAGAATATATGTGATGATATGCTTGATGGATGTTGGCAAGATGCATTCTCAGATTGATTGATATATGATATGCAAATTGGTTTATTCACATTGGTTGATATATGATATATAGTTATATTGGTTTAGTCACAGCTTGGTTGCATTGGGAGCATTGGCATTACTGTGGTCTTTGCATTTGAAGAGCATTTCAGATTGGTCAAAAAGAAAAAATGATTCAGGTATATGTGTGGCTTGGTCAATACACTCTTCCATGAATTTTCTAAGGTAATTGGCATTTTGTTTTTATTGGAAAGTTTGATCACATTTAAAAGGAATATGCAATATCAGGTCTCTTTGCAATTCATATTTTTTGGCTTGATTAGAAGACACTTTGAAATTTTTCATTGAAATTGACTTTATAGAAGTCACTTGGACAATCATTCAAGAAATTGTTTATATTAGTAGTCATGGTGACTAGGTGATCGACATTTTTTTTATTGAACTCATTTTAATAAGGTTTCAGGATTTAAACAAAGTCACATTAATCATGTGATGGTTGGAGAATACATGAGGTATCAGGCGAGTTTATGTGGTTAGCATTTTGTTTGATCACAATACATGTGGCATAGGGTTTTATTGATGAAAGTCACATTGTAAACATTCGATGAAAGTCACATGTTGCTAAAATTAAAACTTGGCTTCGATAGCCTTGATATTTGGTTTTGGTGACTTGGCACCGATAGCTTTCATTTTCTTGACTTTAATGATTAGTATTATAATGTTGTCGGCATTCTTTGTAAAGTATTTGGCAGCAAATTCTAAGAATTATGATGTTTTGTTTGATAGTACCGTATCTCAAATGATCATTATATTATGCAAAGTCTTCAAAAAATTGAAGCTCGGTTAGGGAAAAATGTATTATGGAACCCTAGTTGCCATGGTATTTTGTTGTTTGCAAATTCATTTAGCTTTTCTTAGCCAACATGTTATGGTTATGTAAATTGGCTCACTATATGAGCTTGGCCGACATATGGAATAACTTTGAGCTTGAAAAAGAAGTGACTGTGGGTGTTTGGACAAGGAAACAATAGTGGAAGTTGGCTTCTACCAGCTGAACAGTTATCAGGTTTTTAAGGCATTATTTTCAGTTTGTTTTTTTCACCGAATCAGGTAATGCTCTTCTTGCAGCTTACGAGCTTTGAATAGTTGTTTAAGTAGGTGATTAAGAATGTTTATTTTGTGAATAAATTTTTTGTATGATTTTTATTTTTAAAGGGCTTAATCCTTGCTAGATTGTGAAAAACCCGTTAGGGTTTCTGGACAACAATAGTTGACTGGAACTAAATAGTTTCATTGTGGCAATATTTGTGATTTTTGATAAAGGGTTTGTTAAAAGAAAGATTTCATGGACTATAACTGAAATGGTAAACCCCAACCTGAGTTGGTTTACAGTTACACAAACTGCTTTCAAAGGTTATTTTGCAGTGTCTTTAAAGGATGGATTTCTGGCATTTCTCGGTTTACCTGCAAGAAAAAATATATGAGATTTCAGGCTTAATCTTGACAGATGTAAGACATTGTATTGCTTTGAAAATATTTTTGATTCTTAGATTATTGTATAAGAGAAGATGTTGTTATTTTCATACAACATTCTTCAATGTGCTTATTGAAAATATATATGGTCTTCTATTGAGATTCTAGGACTGCAAATTGCACTTCTAGGGTTCTAATAGAATACTATAACTATTTTGCATTGTAGAGGAGTTGGTGCTTCTAATTTTTTGTGGAGTTAGTGCTCCTAAACTTTGTCGAGTTGGTGTTCCTAAACTTTGAAGAGTTGGTGCTCTGAGTGAATAAAGAGATTTTTTTGAGTGATTTTTATTCCCCAAGAGGGTTTTCCACTTAGGACATATATTGTGTTATGTGATGGTTTTATGTGTGTGATTATCTTATCTGTCTGATTTTAATGTGTCAACAAATGCATTGAATGGCTATTAATTACTAGTCTTTCATATATGCCAATGTTTATATCAAAATTTCATGCATAAAAGTTCTATTATTGTTGTGAACTTTGATACAAGAGAGAGTATAAAAGTATTCATTTGGTTCAGTCTATGTTGATCAATCCATGTCAATGTTTTTATTCATATACCTAATTCATGATTAATGCACAAGTCAAGTTTGCTTCACAAACTGTCATTTGTCCTCTTGGTTCAAAAGAAAACATAAATTCTTGATTTTGAAAAAGTTTGTGACTTTCATAAATCACTAATTCACCCCACCCTCTCAGTGATTTCAGTCTTCCAACAAGGGGGACTTCTCTCCCTCATCACAAACATGGAGTTAATGAGATAATGGTTAAGTGGAAACCTAATATTTTTTTTCTTCAAGAAGTTGAACTTAATGACCTTTATCTTGTTTCTTCTCTATCCAATGTATGGAGAGATGCTACATTTCTTCATACATCACATAAAGAAGGTAGTGGGGCTATTATTGGAATTTATTCATGAATCTATAAGTTTTTCATTGCTAAAGGTGAGGACCCATCAAAAAGTTTTGTGTGGGCCCTTGTGTTTATTAATGAATGGAATATTGGTTTATACTTAGTATAGAGTCTTAATAATGTAAAAGAGAGATGTGATTTATGTGATTGGGTGGCCAAAGAACTTCCTAATGTTGAATGGGTTATTAGAGGTTATTTTAATACAATGAAACACCCCAATGATCACAACTAGCTTAGTCACATTAAGCTAGGTAATGAAGAATTCGATAAATGGTTACATTTCCATAATATTGTTTTGATTAAGATAAAAATGGGAAGGGAATGTACCCAATACAAAACAACCATAAAGGCCTAGCAAAAGGAGCTCACAAGAAGTGAGACAACCAAGAATCTAGAAAACCTCAACAAAGATCAGCTATGCTTTTGACTAGAGCATAAAACTAGAGAGAAATGAGAAATAAGGGTCTTGACCCTAAACAAAAGACTTGTCCAACAAGTCATGAGAAGATGAAGAGGTGGAGGAGAGACCTTTATTCCTTCTATGAACTATTGTACAAGTGATACTATCGTCTAGGCTCCCACGATGAGGGGGGAAAGAGGCTCCCCCATGGGAAGATCACCAGCACCCAAGGGGGGAATAGGAGAACAAAAATGAGGAAGGCAAGCCCCATTCATAGAAGAAACCAAATGTGGAGTGGGGACAACCACCAGAGAAGGAGAAGCACCCAAAGGAGGAGGAATGCTAGCATGGCCCTCAAGACCCACCAAGACTGAGTCAGAAGAATGAAGCTCATCAGAAGCTTGAGAAGGGACATCCTTACAAGAGATGGTTGAAATAGTCAGGAGATCGTCATTACCATCCTTCCACCAAGTAGCCAAACTAGAATGACACTGAAGAGAACAAGACAAAGCCAAGTGACCAGTAGAGAAGCAATAATGACACCTAAACATAAGCCCCTTGTAATCCAACAGTTGAGATCAGGGTCGATTCCCAACCAACAGAACCACTTCCTCATGAAGAGGCAAGGAAATTTTAATATCCACCAAAATATGAACAAAGGTCGAATGCCCCATAAAAGAAGTAGAATCATCAATCTTCCAAAAATTACCAATAGAGTTATCACTGGCCTCAAAACATGAGTCTTCCCAAAATTGGAGGGGGAGATTCAAGATCCTAACCCACAACAGATGCACATTGAGTGGTTCATTGAGGGGGATTGAACGAAAAAGTATAGGGTTTGAGCAAGAGAGAGTGCTCTCCCTAAGCCCATAGGCGACCTAGGTAATAGGTCCAATTCATAAAAAAATTCACTATTTATGTCCATAATTGGTACAGTTGGTCTAATTGTAAATTCAATGGTGATAGGAAACTTAGTAGATTAGATACGTCTAGAGCATAAGGGATAAATAATGAGTGAGATAGAGAGAGAGAAAGATGATACAACTTGATGATTACTAAAATTTGACCTCCTGATTAAAATTTGATTGTTTAAAAAATTATAAGATCTTCCAAAAACTAGAATTTGCATTATAACTCCTAGAGATCTAAAACCAATCTCAAACATCTTGAAACTATATACATGAAATATAACTTAAAGTATAAGAAATTATTATAATTAAATGTTTATTTAATGTATTTAGTTTCACTGAAAGACAAGGAGAAGAAAGAGGGAAAAAAGAGAAAGAAAAAAGAAGAGAAAAAATTCAATGCAAGACAAAACATGAATGTGTTATAACATACTCGTGTTTTTTGAAATTTAAACCAAACACGAGCATTTTATTAGCTCACATTTTGTCTTGGTAATGACTGAGCCTAGGCTCGATCACTATCGACACATACTGTGAGCACGTTTTGTTAAAACTCACTAATGTTTTCTCTATTTCGGGGCCAAAGAGTGGAGTGGTCACTTTTTGGCCCCTCATCTTTGTGCACTTACCCAATAAGTCCTCAAGAATAAAATAAATAAAAAAAATTATAAAATAGTTAGAGAAGATGGTAAAATAATCATGAAGGAAGAATAAATTCAAAAGGAGGGAATAAAATTTTATCACTATTTACTTAACTCAATCCCAAGCATAGACTCTTCTAAAGAGGAGGAACTATTGTTTGATATCCCTAATTCCCTTTCTAGCAATAACAATGAGGAGATGTGTTGTGGAGTGTTAGAAGAAGAGGTTAAGTTTTTTTTATCCCTACAAAGCCCCAAACCCTAATGTTTTTTCACTTGCTTTCTTTCAAAGATATTGGGATATTTTAAGAAAGGATGTTACTAAGTCTACATAAGAGTTATTTGCTAAAGAAAATATTTTGAGGGATCTTAACAATACATTCTTGGTTCTTATTCCTAAAAGGATTGGAATTTATAATCTCTCAAAGTTCCACCTTATTAGTCTTTGTAATGATATCTATAAAATCTTCTTCAAGCCATTGGTCCTAAGAATTCAACCTTTTTTGGACAAGATGATCCACAAAAATAAAAATGGTTTTGTTCTTGGAAAGAAAATATTCAATGCAATCATTTCTATTTATGAGGTGAGGTGTTCTATTCAATGGATAAGATAAAGGAGAGTAAGGCCCTCAAGCTTGACATTTCAAAATCCCATGATAAAATCTCTTGGGATTTATTAATAAAAATATTATAAAAATTTGGTTTTCAAGGGAAGATATTAAAAATATTGAAGGTCTATTTTACTAATCCTATATATTTAGTGACTATTAATGGTTCTCCAAATATGAATTTTTATTTCAAAGGGAGGCTTAGGAAAGGAGACCCCCTTTCTCTATAATAACTCCTATCTCCTACCAACAATATGATATTATATTACTTAGGAAATATACTCTAGAAAAGTTTAAGAAAGGAAATAATATTTTTTGAGACTATGGCAGTGTTTCTATATATATATATAATGGATAAAAGTGACATCTTTTTCATTATCACTAGCGAATCCTTATAAATTAGATTGATGCAACCCTTAGATACAATATAAATAAGCTACCTACTACTTATCTAGGAAAACCCTTACAAGTAGTAGGTAGCTTCTCATCCCAAATAAAAGTAGTTCCCTTACAAGGAAATGGAGGTAGATCTTGATGGGGCCTTATCTAAAGTTCTAGTTGATGTCATTTGTATAAAAGAAATCTAAAAATATATCCATTCTCCTCTAACTAAAATTGACCACACCAAATTTGAAACCCTCCAATAAGCCCTATAACAACCGAGAACACAAAGCTATCTTTTGTAATACACTTGCATACAATAGAAGTAGTTGGATATATGGTAACACTTCCCAAATTTCACAAAGGAGGAGGGGTGGGTCTAAATAATACTAAGAAGGAACAATTATGAATAAATCTACTTGGATAAGCCCTACAATATTAAAAAATAATTTATTCAAGTGGTAACTAGCTTGTACACACATGGGGAAGTTCCACAAAGAAATCTATAAAAAATAATGAGGTCACTAAGATAACCGATGCAACATATGATGATAGGATTTTAGGTGTGACAAAAATCACAAACCTTATGGTTAGATACACCAATATGAGTATCACATACAAGGTATCCTACACAAATAGGGAAGACTCAACCAAAACAACATCAATTCATGTAACACATCAAATGGTGGTAGAAGGAAAAAATATTGATCTTTGTGAGGTGCTATGAGAATAGCCACAAGAAAATATTGAGTGCACCAAGTAGTCCCTCTATTATTTCATGTATGGGACATTAATCATATGCTTAATCTTTTACTTCATGAATGAACTACTAGACTTTGTAGGTAAGATATAGGACACTACTAGATTGATAACCACACAAATAATGGACTATGTTAAACATTTCCAAGACACTACCTCCTACACAACTACATATTGGGGTTACTTCAAATCCCTCTAACAAAATTTGTAGAACAAATATTGCATGCCGTATGAGGTAGTCATTAGGTACATAAAATATGTAGTATTCATGCTAGATAATGACTACACTCTAATGGAGGCTATAGAGCCTAGAATGTGTTGGATACTGAAACTCCTAGAGTAGGTTGTAGATGTAGAGATTGAATCATATGTGGCAAATTTTCTCCAACTACCCAAAGACCCTAATGCAAAGAAGTTTACAACCTACTAGGAGTTCATGGACAACTTGGGAAAAAAGAAGCAAAGGAGCATATGGAAGAAAATAGAGAGAAACTAAGGGATAAATGGAACCTAGGTAAAGAAGAGTTGGAGGAGAAAAGCATAGCTACTCCATGGAGTTCCATAAGACTTTAGATAGGAATTCCCTTGATCACATCCACTTAGTCCAAAGGAAACAAAGCTAGGGTGAAAGAAAAATAGTTGCCACACTACCATAGAAATAATCATTGATAAAAGAAGAATCAAAAGTAATCCTTCCAATGAGTGCAAAAAATAAGCAAGAGGAAAAAGAAAAAATCATAAAGGGAGGCTTCCCAAACAAAAGAAATAGATTTGAATACAGAGTAGTTTAAAGATCAACAATTGGAAACTCTAATGAATGAGGAGACCTTGTACAATGGGTTGTTTACAAAAGGGGTTTTAGTTCAAACCTTAAAGCTTTATGAAGAGATGGGGGGCCCAAAAATGCTATTATAGAAGTAGCCATTATCATATATATGGTGGCCTCCAATATAACATTAGAAGCCCTAATTGACCAATTCTTGTCATCTCTAGCTATTGCATTGTGCCAAAAGATGGAACAAGCCACATAAGAAGAAGAAAATTTGAAATAAGAAAAAATTAAGGAGATAGTCCCATTGGCCACCACCACCCAAAATGAGAAGTTGGCTCAAATATAGGAAATGGAACTCTAGTTAAAACAAAGTCTATAAAAATTAATGTTGAAGAAGCCAAGTATTAAAGAATAGATTCAAGATGAAATCAAGGAGGCCACAAATAACGCCTATGAATAAATTTACGAGGAATAAGAAAAATATGAAAAATTCAATCTTCCCCCTCTATAGACACAAATCCATAAATCGACTAGCAAGTTCCTTCTCCTTTGTAATGCCCTGCCACGCAACCCTAGGGGAAGTTGCAATTAACTACTCAAACGCAATAATTTTTTTTTGTTTAAGTACAAATAACATGAAAGTTCACTACCCATTGCCAACAACCCCTAAGGTTACGAGACTGAGTTTACTTAAACCCAAACAAGGAATATGAATTAAAACCAAACATTTAATTACTTAACAAATTAAATAAACATACATTCCATACATGATAAAAATTACATCAAAGGCATAAAAGATACCACATGTTTCCAATAATATAATTTACAATATGATTACAACTTTCATTCCCCGAATGAGGTAAATCCAATAAACATGATTAGAAATTACATCTTCCACCTTAATACAATGAGGGGTAATAAAATTACAATGACAACTGAAATGAATAAAGCATGAAATTAACTGGATCCCATGAGCTCTCCAACTGGAAATCCCGTCCACACAAACCAAAGGACGACCCAACAGATTAAGGTACACGTTCCACCCAACCATGTGATACCCGAAGGCTCACCCCTGTGCTAGGAGATAGTAACAAGGATTCCTAAACAAGACCATCTACCTCTAGACACAGGCTAACTCACACTGACACAACCAATCACATGAACCATACAACCATAAGGATAACACAAGTACAACTCTAACATCACTGACATAAGTCACATTGCTTGCAGAAATAAAACAGATCGAGTATGATAAGAAGACCATACACATAACACCAAATACCAACTGTTGTCGTAGAAAGAGTGTCATCACATAGCTTGACATGGGATATCCTCTTGGAATCTTCATAGGCTCCGGCCCCCACTATGGGTTATCCTAGTGGCCTCAACTGAATCCCGACACCCATACTCACTCATGCAGAATCAAATACCTCTCGTAAAGACAAGATAGATGACCTTGCCATTCCAGGCCTTCCCACTCATCCCAAGCCTGTACTAGCACTTGCGTCCATGAGTGAAGCTCAATTATCTTAATTAGTGTGAAATACTACCTAACTTCTAAGTACATTGATTTAGTTATCACTTGATTAAACCACCTCTGAAAGTTATCTAGTTTACCTCTTTGCGCTTTGGCCCCTAACAAAAGACACTCTTCTACTTGACAACATACCAAACAAAACCAATCACCAAGGGAATCCCAAGTGCATATCAACAAGATAAAACCACTCCAACTCTAGGAGGAACATATGAAGAAATCTCACTCCAAACACAGGAGGCAACAAAAGTCAAACCTCTCTCCAAACACTGGAGACAACAAAACACCTAATCCATTCTTTCCAAAGGAGGCACAAATCACATAACCCACTCATAATCCAAGGAGGCACAAACCACATAAACCACTCCTAATACCAAGGAGACACAAACCATCCCCATTCGTGAAAACCGAGTAAAACACTGGATACAATTAGACGCACTACCCTAGGGCAATCCAAAGGTTGACTATCATAATGACAACCCATACAAAAAAAACATGAAAACCCCCATTGGAAGACTTACATAACAATTGACACAATTTCCCAACACTGAGAATGAACAAAACATCACTAGAAGCATTTCAGGCAATTAAATAAACTAATGTTAGGATTTCCTAAATCCAATCAACTCAATCAATGTTGCAATTACTCAAAAATAAATAAAATTTAATTTGCAACGTTGAGGAATTTAAAATTAATGATTTAACTCCGTGTTTCTCAATCATACAAAATAATCAAAATCAACTTTTTTAAATAAAATCATTTGAGTAAAGAAAATCAGCTTTTGCCTCTATTATAATGAAAATAATCATCTTAAAATAATTTGTATTTAAATATATATATATATATAAGTATATACTTAGTGTATATACAAATTTATATATATATATTTAAATATAACATTATTATTCAATTATTTCTATTTAAAATCAACCATTTAAAATTCCAATTCAAATTATTTAAAAAATACATAATATATATATATAAATTATATATATAAATAATTAGAAAAAAAATATTTAAATAATATTATAATATATATACATATAATATATATATATATTATATTAATATATATATATATATTATATAATATATATATATTATATTATATATAATATATATATATTATATTATATATAATATATATATATTATATTATATATAATATATATATATATTATATTATATATATAATATATAATATTAAAAAACTAAAATTTAAAATAAATAAAAAGAATGAATTTTTGCAGCGGGCCCTCCCAAAGGGAGGCACAGGCTGCTATAACCTCCAGCCCTTGTGTTGCCTGACTCCCCTTAGGGATTGTTGAGCGTGACTACACAATGAAGATGGCCCTCCTCTTGCCTCCATGGGTGTGGAACAGCTTGGGCTTCCCCTCAATTTTTTTTTTTTTATTCTATATTTTTTTTTTAAATAACAAAACACAGAAAGAAAACAGAGACCCTCTGTGAAACAAAGTTTTTTGCTAGGAAATAAACTTTTGGGAAGTTTAATTAATTTTTAAAAGAAAAAATCCCAACATACCCTATATATATATATGTATGTACATAATATTCATTGTTTTACAGTCAAGTTGTACAAATTTTTCCTCCAAAATAAAATACACAGCAAAATAATTTGCAAGCATAAATTCTAATTTCTAATTTGAAATGGAAATTTCTTTTGTTCATCTTTCTATTTTCCATTGTTTGATTCTTTCTTTGCTTTCTTTCCCATGATTTCAATAGAGTTTTTGCAAGTTTTGAAACAAGATTTGACATGGGTTTTGCTTGCACATCAAACATAATTTAAATCTTTTCAACAACATAATAAAAATTTGCAAAATATTTCAGAATCAAAACTAAATTCATAGGAAGAAAACCTGGTTTTTTTTCTCAAAAGCTTGAAAGGTTGTCAATGGTGCTTCAAATCCTTATTCTATTTCCAACTCCTCCAAGAAGTCCAAATTTCTTCTCCAAAATCCAAATCCAATCCAACATGAACAAAACCCTCTTTCCTTTTTTTTCCAGAGCAATTTCTCTCCACAAATTGAAAATTAAAATTCAAAAATCCAATGGAATGGCTCTCATAGAGTTTCCCCAAATTTAGTCAAACCCTTAAAAATATCCCATCCACCAAATTTATTGCAAATTTGGAGATATTTTCATTTTTAAAATTTAAAACAAAATTGCTTTCAAAATGGATTTTTCATATATTTTTAAAAAAATCTCTTTTCAACAAAAAAGGTATTTAACTTTTTAAAAAGAAAATTCTTTTACACAATATTTTCAAAAAGTGCAATTTAAAACATGATTTTCATTTTTTTTTTAATTTAAATCAAAATATCCAATAATGCCAAAACAACTAACTTAATTCAATTTATCACCATTAACTTAATTAATCAATAAACTAAATATAATCCAAGATTAGATTATTTTATTAATTAAATTAAATTAATCAATAAAATAACTAACATTTCAACATTGCAACCAGATATATTTAATCATCATTTTAACTACACAAGCCATTTAATAACCTTTATAATTTGAAATTAAATTAAAACCAAGGTGAAATGGACAACATTAAAACAACTAAACCTGACTACAACTCGACGACACACTATGGCTAGGGTGATGACTTAGCATGGAAAACCTAGCTACTATCTCTCAATCGAATACCGTTGGCCAATGGACATGCTCAACTTGTGAAATCAGGTGGAGTCGATGTCCTATACCTGTCAACCTGTGAGCAAAGAGTATATCAAACATACATATATATGATAAAATAAAACACACCGTGAAGAGGAAATCTCAGAATTGTAGGGCGCTCGCAAGCGAGTGATACAATCCTGTCCCCTTCACCAATACAGACTTTCTAACTGACGAGTCTAACATCAACAATATAATCAAAAGCATAAGCATCATTAATTACATATCTACTAAGCTAATTCAAAACATGCCATAATGATAACATCAGAGTAAAATTCCATCACATCAAAATATAACATACGCATCACTTAACAGTTTGTGATCAAATAGTAACCAAGTACCAAAGTCAAAGTAATAGCAGAACAAGGCATAGCAAAGAAAAACACTGCCCAATCAAAATGCCAAAATGGAGGGGTGCTACATCCTCATCCAAAATCTCCAAAACAACCATCATCCTCTATCGCCACTTACCTAATACAGCTCATTAAGGATGTCCTAGTCAAACAAAAATAACTACAAGTGGTAGATTTCCCACAATTGTTGTAGAATTCCATTAATTGGATCACAAATTGATCTCTCCAACATTACACCATTACAAAAATTTCAACAGGGAGATATTTTTCACCACACTTCCCAAGAACACATTTTAAAAAAACATGTAGATAATATAGAGTAGCTAGAATACATCATAAAGGATATTAGGAATAAGTAACCATAGGTGCAAGGGGAATCTTCCCAACCTCTTATGACACAAATAAAACTCTTAATGGATGGGGTAATGTAGGATACGCAGTGATAAACAACCAACATGCAGCAAGCCATCATAGTAGAACTACAAAAGTTAGAATGGATGAGAGAAAGAAATGTGTTGCTGCTCATTTCAGATTGCAGACACATATCAACACTCTAAAAAATACAAAGAATGAAATACATATTTTATACCAATTCTACCTCCAATGTCCTACTATTACAACAAATATCAAAGGTAAAATGGATCAGATTGAGATACACATTCTTCAAATGGTGCAATCTTATGATGCAATGAAGGATATAGATAAACAAACAAGAGCACAAATGGAAACATTGCATGCATAGTTTCAGTATCTACAAGACCAATGAGAGAAGAAAAGGAATAAATTCCAAAAAATTAGGGAGGTTATTAGCTTAATATTAACACATGTAATGAAATTACTAAAGGATGCACAAAAAGAGGCATAACAAATCTAGATCCTGTTAACACTGTTGAAATTTGAGAGATTACTCGCATTAGAATCATCTTCTTCACCAAGCCAAAGCATAATGGGATGATAATTTTTCCCATATAAAGGATATTTACAAGGCTATCATTATAGCTAGCTTATTAAAATATGTCTTGAGTACAAGACATAGTTTTGAAAGGGGGGATGATGTTAGTAGGGAAAATGCTAGAGTTTAGGGAAAATCAATAAATCCTACCATAAACCAGCACAAGAGGGTTACGGAGCTCTTGGATGACATGTAAACTCCAAGAAGTGGGGTAGATTGTAAGGGACACATCTCATTATGAAATTATATGTACAAGATATAATAGTATATAATAGAGGGGTAATAGAGAGAATAGAGAGGCATAAGAGATAGATGTAAGAGATATAAGATAAGATAAGAATATGATGTATTAGATAATTGTATAGAAGATATGATGTATGATGAGATAATATGATATATATGAATTTGGTTAATATAAGGAGTATTATGAATGGATCTTACATTCTATTTATATTCTTTAATGTTAATATGTCTCTCCACACTATGCACTAATTCTTGATCCCTCTATATTACTGAGTATAGGGTATAAATAGAACTCATAAAGAATACTTGGGGCACAAAAATCCAATCTATGATTCCTCACTTTTCTTTCTAACACTTCCATTTTAACAATGCCAATCATATTATAAATAGGGCTAATGTGAAGCATATGCAAGTAGGGAGGTATGTTACCATTTTTCTTACTCTATATTATTCAATAGTGAGGTTTCTATGCCTTCCAATTTTATCCTCAAATCTAGCATATAACTTTGCTAAATTAGGATCTAAAAATTTCTCATCTAAACTAAGGAAAACTTCAAAAAAAAATTCTTATTGAATCTTATAAAATATCATTCACAACATCATTTTCCTTATGTAATCCTAAATTTTCCATTCTACTTTGGAGTAGATATAATTAAATCATTAATTTTAAACCATAAAAACTAGGGATATAACACATCTCAAGTAAACCAAAAAATTTAATACCCTAAAAGACCTCAACCAAGCTAGGGAAAAGTTAAAAAAATAAAAAATATGGAGGTGAACATTAATCAAATTCAAAATATCAAGCACAACTACCAAGAGATACAACATATAATTAACTTCTATTGAATATTGAAAAAAAGAGAGAATAATCTAATGAATCATAACCAAAAATAATAAAGAATACTCATCAAAGTCAATCTTAGAAAATAAGGAGAATCTAAGGGAATTAGTGGAGGATGACTATTCATCTTCCTCGCCATAAATTAGAGCTAGTCTTTCTAATCCTATTCCTCTCGCCTCCTTTATTTTCTTCAAATCATACCTCCCTTTACAAGGAGTATTTTTGCATGTCAAAATATTATTAAAAATGATACACTGGGAAACAATGTCCCCTTCCTCTTTTTGGAGTACCAATGGGCTCAATATAAAAAGTCCCAATTACCAAGATGCACAAACCCCTTTCTTAGTCTCTCTTACATATTTTTTAGAAGTAGCATATCCTTAGGGATTAATTCATTCTTATTATAAATTTAGTCTTCTATTGAAGGAAACACCAATTTATCTTCTACTTCATCCAATATGGATGACTCATATGGTTGGAGATGTCTATAATTGACAAAAAAAGGATTTTAATGTAAGGAGGGAGATCCAACCTAATTCACTCTCCAAAATTTCCTTTAAGATGTTGAATGGTTCATACCTTAGATATTTTATTTTCTTGGATTTTCCTTGCATCCATTGTTTACCTAGGGATATTCATACCTTGTCTCTAGCCTTGAGACCATGCTCCACATGATGTTGATCATATCTCTTTTTGTACTTCAACTTACTATTTTCTAATTATATGTTCACATTTATTTGTATCTCATGGATCTTCTCATTTTTTTTCTTTTGTCACCTCTAAGTCCAAGCTTTATTACTACTCCTCCTACTACTCCTTGAGCATGATGTCAATTAGACTGGTTGGTATATGTCCCGAATAAACCTTAGCTATACAAATTACTATTTTCTAATTATATGTTCACATTGATTTGTATCTCATGGATCCTCTCATTTTTTTTCTTTTGTCACCTCTAAGTCCAAGCTTTATTACTTCTCCTCCTACTACTCCTTGAGCACAATGTCAAGTAGACTGGTTGGTATATGTCCCAAATAAACCTTAGCTAGTGGTTGTCATATATAGGAATGAATTTTATTTTTCTATAAGTACTAGATAGGGTAGAGAATCATCCCAATCATTTGGAATCCTACTATTATAACCATGTAGAAGTTATACCAAAATCTTGTCTACTAGTTTTATTTGTCCATTTGATGGGATATGAAATGATGTGCTCTTATTAAATTTAGTACATATATTTGGGCCACAAAGGGGACCAAAAATACTCACAAATGAATCTATCCAATACATTTGATCTTGAGAGCTCATGTCATGCCCTAAGTTTTTCTAGTATTATTACATAACCCATCCCATTTTTTTTGAATAGTACAATACTAGCAAGAAGAAACTATGTATAATATCCTTAGCATCTATATGGCATCAAGTGAATGATTCCATCATAAGCGCTTGCACAAAGAGTGAACGTGGTATAGAGACAACTATACAAAGGTTAAATTAGCATGACCTTTAATTATGAAAATAACCTATTAAATCTAAAACAAAAGAACATTAATAAATGTGTTAAAGAATACTTTTCATGAAATAACAATTTAATTCTAACTTAAACTCTAACATTAAGTCTATAGATTGTTAGGAAAGATTATTATATTTTTGGTAAACGCGTTACTCAATTTAGTCCAAGAAATTAAAACAACTTAAATACTAAATTAATCCTTTCAAGCATCAATAATATTAACTTAATTTAAATCAATAATGAATTAGTGTTAAGTTAAAATGTAACAATTAAGTTATTACACAAAATAATCATTATTGATTAAATTCATAAGTTTAATCATCTAATAACACCAATATCAATAGCTTAGATTTTCACTAATTCTAACTTACCTAAATATTGACTAGATACAATTATTCGAAAGGTTCTAAGATTTATTTTAAACAATTTTAATTTTTATACATTTATTATCATTTCATCTATTGATTTTTCCTTAAATCATTTTTCTTTAATCATGTTTAACCAAGTTTTTAAAAAAAATCAATTTTCAATTAATTATACTACCTTCCAAGTTTATCTAAACATAAAGTTTATAAAAGAATAAAAGAAATGATTTAGTTATTTGAATTAATTTTGAAAATTATATATATATATATAAGGGTTTATTGGAGGATTGTTCCCAAGGGCCTTTGTGCAAAAATGGCAGGGGTTTGAAGAATTGTTTGATGCCATTAAACTGGCCATTCAATTTAATAATGATAACATTTTTCTCAGAACTTTGAGCAAAAACCGACGGTACATATGCTCTGTAATGGAGCTGGAGAGTAGGGGAAAATACTAGGAGCTGGCATATCTTCGTGCATATGTTCCTCCTCCTCCAAAAAATGGTGTACATTTGGACTTACAGCTTCGAGTCAATTCGCCAGCCCTTGGTCAGAACCAAGCTCAAAACACTCCTAGCCAGACTACTAATAGAGCTCAGGTGAACTCATCCATGAGGAATGCAAGGTATAATTCTTTTTTCCAAACACACATATTTCCTATTCAAAGCAGAAGGGCTTTCGAGCGCAGTCTTCAAATAGCTGAGGGATTTGAATTGCAGGATGAAAATTCAGTTATTGGGGGGTCAAAGAAATTGTAAAGGTGATATTTAGTTAGTTTTTTGTTAAAATTTTTGGGATCATTGACAATGTAAATTCGACGTGTAGTGGGTTTTTTAATTTGTTTTTGAATTTGTTTACAAGTTTGGGGGTTTTCTCATTTTGTAAAGGGATATAATGGGTTTTTGTCTAGTTTTTTGGGTTGGTGCTTTGGGTCTTATGGAGTGAATTTAGAATCATCAGAACAAGGTTATTAGTTATGGAATTGAAAAAATTCATAGTTTAATTTTGGGCTATAATTGGAGGTCTTCTTACTGGTTCTTTCTTGCCAGTATGCCCTTTAGAACTAGTTTTTGTACTATCATATTTATATATAATATAATATTACGGTGGCATGACACTTTTGCCTAAAAAAAAACATTCATAACTATACTCTAGTTAACTATGTTTCTCAAATACTAACTAAAAAACCAATTTACAACTAATTTCAAATTCTATAAATATGATTCTTTTAGTTTTTCATTTTCTTTTGTATCTTCATCTATTATTTTCCTTTTCTTATTTCTTTCTAGATTGTTTATTTGTAACTGGCAATTAATTGTTTTCAAGTTGCAAACAAAAGGAATTTATAGAGGTTTTTATTTTATTTTATGGATTGCAAGCTTGATTGTAATCTTCTAATATCATTGTTTGAACACATTGATAAATATGGGTGTGTGCACCAATCTGTGACACAAAAATGGCTCTTAAGATGTCACTTTTTTTCTAAAATGCGAAAAGTTTGATGTTCACAAGAAAATGAAGATAGTTACTGTAGTGTCCCTCTAGTTGTTGCACTTTGATTCAGTTTTTTCTATTTGGTTGATAGTTGCTTTAGTTGTTTTTAATATTATGCTACTTTATTTTAGTTATGACATTGATACTATGATGGTTTTATACTGTATTGACGACACATTAGAGACATTGTTGATCATCTGATTACATTTGTGTGGTGACATTATGATGAACATTATGTGTGTTATGGTTTTATGTTGTTTCAGAGCATTAGTGTGTTCATGATGATGTATATGATATTGTTTATGATGGAGTACTATATGTTAGTCTTAGTGAAGGAGATAGGGTAGCATTACTCACTCGTGAGTACCTTGCTACGCTGCAACTCTCTTTCATGGTGTGATTGTCAGTTTATGCAAATATGTTTGAAAGTGTTGTTTTATGTAGTTTGCAGGTATTATGCATCAACTCCACCTGCTTTGTCAGGTTTGAGCGTTCCATGACCCAATGGAAACATGTTGTTTCAAAGATAATGTTCGGTCCTTCATTGGACATCGTTCCCTTATAGGACTATTATCTGTGTTGTCACCTGTCATTGTATTGTCCTTCGCGTCCATTGTGTCGTTCCTATTTGCATTTTGATTGGAAAATTCATTAATTAGTTAAATGGTTTATTAATAAGTTATTTGATTTAGTATAATTTTATTGAACTTTTAAATTAAAATAATTGTGTTTATGGTTTGATCTATTAAATTAAATTAAACAGGATATTTATTTAAATGTGATTGTTAACTTTGAGCAATAGATATTTATTAATTTTAATGTGCAAACTTAAATATATGGAAAGTAGATATTATTGAAGGGTTTACTTTAAATAGATTATGAATAAATATTTGGAATCTTGACTTGGAGTCAGAAAGTGTTATCTTATGTAATTGTTTAGTTAGAACTGTCTGATCAATCTTGTTTGCATATTGATAGTTAGTTAAGTTCTGTGATTATGAGTTAATTGGAAATGAATTAAAAAAATTTGGTTATGCAAAAGATGTACACGATAATTTATTTTTGTGGTTTTTGGGAAAGAAAATTTCACGACAATTTATTTTGGGGAAAAAGCTTTTTATCTATGTTTTTTGGATGAAAAGTTTTGGAGACAGTGAATTCAAAGGATTTGTGCTTTTGGGAAAAATAAAGAATTGCGGATTTTCTGGTTCTTGCTTCAATCTACGTTGGAATCAAGAATATAATCTAGGTTCTCTTCTTTTGATTTGCATTTTCTTGAATAATAGCTTCTAAATGTTATTTATGTTATTTTTTCTTCCTTGTGGTACAATTTGTTTGTTGAATATTCCGCACAAACATCAGAAAAGAAATTGTTGTTCATTAGTGTTGAAACAATTGAACAAAAGTTTTAGAGAAACGAAAGCTAAGAAAACCTAGTTGTAATAATATTGGTTTTTACAATTGTTAATTGCTCTTTCTTGAAATATTTCTCGTAATCTTCGGTATTTCGCTTTACCTTCGTTCTTTTTGTGTGTGGTATTTGTTATTGTGGGGATAATATTATGTATCTTTGAACATTATTTCTGGTATACTTAAACACCATGAATGTGAGAGATGAAACTGGATCTCACAGTTAGTTTTCATGTTCATATCTTGTTGAATTTGATAATTTTAGACATACCCAACCTCTATTTTTGTTATCCATAGGCACCATAGGTGTAACTAGCATCTTTTGAAATATGGTTTTTGGCATTTCCATGAAAGCCTAGCATGAAGGTTAACCATGCACACCTCATAATCAACTACATTTAAAAAGAAATAAGGATTGCTGGCATGTGAAGTAGTGCGTCGCCCCTTCAGTCTTGTATAGTACTTACACCTTTAATCTTCATAGAATCATTGTTTCTACTTTAATGATGGAAACGACTTCTCACATTTTTGTAACTATAACCATCTCAAACTTGGAGGAAGCTTGGCTCGCATGCCTTCTCTGATGTCGACAATGAACATATTTTTCAAGTGGGGAAGTTGAGGACCAACAAATAGATTATTTAATTCTCTTGGTCCGCACAATGTTTCAAGCCTTTACCAATTACCTCCATTCAGTCAAAGCTGAGAGAAATTGATGTTAATGGATATGGTTATTTTTCCTTGGAGTATTCAACATTCATATGTCTATTTTTGATATAAACCAGCAAGTCAATGCCCCTCTCTTCTTGGTAATGAAATTTTGATTGTGATGTTGATTCGTCTCTCGGACTATATGCATCAACTTGGCAAGAAGAGGACTATATTGCTAATTAAGTTATGGTTAATGGATCTGAAGCTGACTTCTTGATGGTTTGTTACACTCTTGATAGAGGCCTTTATGCTTAGTCTTTCACTGCGCATAATGTTTAGATGTGTATACATGCATTTCATTTGGGTAAGAATTCATGTGTCGGTAGGCATGCAAACATTAGTTAACACCTATAGAATGTAATAAATTTGAAAGAAAACTCCCGATTGGATAGTTAGTATCATGCACTATTCTCATTCTCTCATGTCTACACTTCTCTTAGTTCAACGTAAACTTTGTATCAGTTTGTGCGCCTCATCTTATACTCTACTCTAGCACCTTAAGTATGTGCTCTATATATTTACATCAAAATATTTGTGGATTATGTTATTTAGTTTCTTTAAAACATTTTAATCGATTTCAACATGAATGAAAAGATAAAATTTCATTTAGTTCATGAAGACTTGATGGTTATATATGATGGGTAATAATGAATTTGTTACAATTTAAGAGTGTACTTCTATGTTATTGAGTTTTAAATCTTCCAGAGGCTAGGAAAGGAAACTTGTATTGTAAAGCTTATTATGCTTGCACTTTGATGTTCAATTGTGATGATTTAATTTGGGATTTAGCCATGCATAGTTTATTTGTTACCTTGGTGGTATTTTGAATGTTAAATGATTTGTGTTATGATTGAGATGTGTTCATTCGTGGATTTTTTTAATGTGTGTGATGGTTATCCTTTGCTATTGACAATGAGTTATGTTATTAGGAAGAGCGAATTTCGATAGGGGCCAAAACCCTAAGAGGAAGCAGGGTAACCTATTAGGAGTTTATAATTTAGTGAAAACCTAATTAAATGTACTAGGGGGTGGGTAGTGTTCATTAAATAATTTAGATAATTTGATTGGTTCGCCTTATACCTTAGTGCTTGTAAAGATTAAGGGTAGGTTGAGATGGCCTGGAATGGCATGATCGTCTACTTTGTCTTTTTGAAAGGTAGTTCGATTCCACATGAGTTTGTTTAGGGGCCAAGAATTGGTAGAGATTTATAGGGTAACTTGGTATGTGGGCCCGTAGTCTAAGAAGATTCACTAGGGTAATCTATAATAAAATATGTAATGACACTCTTTTACTAATGCATGTTATCTGGTCTCTTGTGGAGAGTTACCTCTTAGTAAGTTGTTTCCTCTGGGAGCTTTGTTTGTAATTATGTGGTTTAGATATCGATATGTCATAATGTGTACGTCAAGCCATGTGATGTTATGTTCTTTCTTCAAGTATTTTTATCTTTGTGGACCTGATACTATCTCCTAGCACGGGGGGTGGACCTTCGGGTACCAAATGGTTGGAAGGAACATGCCACATCCTCCATTGGGTTCCCTTGTAGGTGTTGTTGTGCTTGGATAATATTGTACTTGTGACTGGTTCCTAATTCTACGTAGTTCACGAAGTTGGACGTTGAGCGTGCTCAAGAACGAGATTGACTGATGTGTTATGATCTTCATCTATATTGTATACAGTCTTGATGTGTATGAGGGAACTTATTTTAATATTATTGTGTTGATATGAGAATTTTCATAATCTCACATGATGTAACTTGATTATGTAACTTGACTACATTATGATTATGTGATTGGATCATTTGTTATTAATATAATTTATCCTTATGCTTTATGTCTTTTGGTTTATTTATGTGATGTTCTTACTTGTGAATATTTAAGTAGCGTTATCATATAACCCTAAGAACGTATGTGTATATGTTTCCTTTGTACTCTTGTTGTAATCGAATGTCTTTTAAAAAAAACTTGATTGGTTATTTTGTTACTTTATGTGTGGTTCTTTGGGTTCCCTGGTGGGGCGTTACAACTTGGTATTAGAGCACAAGGTTCTAACACTGGGTACTCTAGATATTTGTGAGCCCATTAGGTTGTCCTAGATGTTAGACTATGTAATTTGTGTGTTCCAGTTGTCTTTTACATCTTGTAGCTGAGACTTGTCTTTGGTTTTGTGTAGGACCATGCCTAGATGTCGAAGTAGGGGTCGTGGTCAAGGCTGAGGTGGTGGTCGTATGGTTAATCGTCAAGATACTCCTCAAATTTCTCATGAGAGTGATCATGTAGAGTAGTAGGATCCTCAGATTAATCAGGTGAGTGAGGAACAAAATTTGATTTAGCCGAATTCAGAGGGAGCTCAGTTGTGTCCCTTGCTTGAGGAGGTTCTTGCTTGTCTTGGTCCTAGATAGGAGGCTGGATAGGAAGTGGCTAGAGAACGAGAAAAATCACCTAGGAGAGTTGTTGAGACTATGGAGCAGGATGACATTGCTGCAGGGCATATGAGAGACTTATTGAGGGAATTCCCTCCCACATTCAATGGTACTGGTGGTGGTCTGGAGGCAGAAAATTGGATGATAGACTTGGGATGGTGTTTTTCTATGCATCCATATGGTAGCAACACTAGAGATAGATGCACCATTATGCATCTTAGAGGCTTTAACTCTAAATGGTGGTGTTTGGAGGAGTAGAAGATTAATCTGGAGATTGGTTCAGTTTCATGGGACTTGTTTTTAGAGAGATTCAGAGTGTGTTTTCTATCAAAGCATTGGAGACAACATCGTGCAGATGAGTTCCATGATCTATGTCAGATGGCCATGTCATTTGAGCAGTTTGAGTGTAGGTTCTATGAGCTCAAACAGTATGTTGGAATTGTGGATGATGAGGCTATGTTGGTACAACACTTCATCAGGGGCTTGAACACCCATATTAGTGGAGGATTCTGAGTCTTCGAGCTGAAGACTATGGAGGTAGACATGGAGAAGGCACGACTTGTGGAGGATAATTTTACTATGGCTTTGGGTGGACATACAAGTGTACAGATAGGTAGTGCACCTATCGTAGGCTTTGGTCCGCGAGGTGGTCAAACTCAAATAGGGGGTTCCTCTCGGAACGAACAGGCACCTGGAAAGGGTGGTTAGCAACAACAACAACATTACCCACTGAAGAATAAGAATTCTCAAGCTCAGCAGGGTAACAGTTCACAGTTTAGGAAGAACTATAACTGGTGGAGTAACAAGTGTAATCGTCAAGATCAACTAGCACAGAGTGCATAGTCTATGATTAGCAAAGGAAGTTTTCAATAGTCGAATGCACCTTTAGGAGGCAGAGGTTTTGGCAGAGGTGCTATTGCTTTTCATGTGGTCAGCAGGGTCACATTGCTAGGTAGTTCCCTATGAGAGGTACATCATGATTTGGTCAACAACCAACAACTTTGGAGCCAACAGTTGGGGATGCAGGCCATTCAAACAAAGTCTTTGCTGTGATAGATAACCATCAAGAAGATCATTAGAATACTGTTAGGTCAGTTACAGGTAACTAAAGTTTCTATCCTTTTTTATTCTGGAGCTTCTAATTCATTTATTTCACCCTCTATTGTTGAGCAATGTGGACTCGTGGCAGTAAAGCAAGGTGATAGGTGGTAGGTAGAATTGGCCTCTAGGGTGAAGGTGGTAGTAGAATCCCTTGTTCATGATTGTGGACTAAGGATTGGATTGCTATCTACCTCATTAGATCTTCGTGTTACACCTCTTGGTTCTTATGATATTGTTTTGGGTATGGACTGGTTGGAATCCCATCGTGCAATGATTGATTGTCGACAAAAGACAGTACATTACTTAGATGATTCTATTGTAGAAGTTGAAATAATTGGTGTACAGAGACCCATCTCCTTGTGGATTATATCAACTATGCAGTTGAGGAGATGCATTCGTTAGGGTTGTCAGCTATTTGTAGCAACAGTTAATGACTTGGAGGTAGGGGAGAGTCGAGAGGTATCTCTTGATGATTACCCTATTCTTAGGGAATTCACATATGTTTTTCCAAGTGATATTCCTAGTTTGCCACCGAAACACGACATAGATTTCAGAATTCACCTAGTTCCTGGAGCAAAGCCTATATCTCGAGCTCCATATAGAATGACCACACAGGAACTAGAAGAGTTTCATCTACAGTTGGAGGAACTTTTGGCTAAGGGTTTATACATCTGAGTGTTTCTCCTTAGGGAGCACCTATCATCTTCATGAAGAAGAAGGATGGATCTCTCAGATTGTGTATCGATTATTGTCAATTGAACAAAGTGACGATAAAGAATCAATACTCTTTATCTAGAATCGATGATCTCTTTGATCAAATCAAGGGAGCAAACATTTTTTCTAAAATTGATTTGAAATTGGGTTACCATCAATTGCACATTTTAGAAGTGGACATTCATAAAACAACATTTCATACTCATTACAAACACTATGAGTTCACAGTGGTACCTTTTAGGTTAACAAATGCACCATCTATTTTCATGAGTTTGATGAATGGTTTTTTTCACACATACCTTGATCATTTTGTTCGTGTGTTTCTCGATGATATTTTGATCTATTTGAGAAATATGGAGGAGCACGAAGAGCATATGAGACAGGTATTGCAGTGCTTGAGAGAGAATCAATTGTACGCAAATTTGAAGAAGTGCAAGTTCTTCCAGAATGAGGTGAAATACCTTGGTCATGTTATCTCTGGAGAGGGTATTGTTGTGGATCCCTCGAAGATCCAACCATCATTGATTGGCATGTGCCTACCAATGTATTTGAGGTTCACAGTTTTATGGGTCTTTCCAAGTATTATAGATGGTTTGTTTAGGGGTTTTCGAGGATTGATCATCCTATTACTTCTCTTCAGAGGAAAGGGAAGAAATTTATTTGGTCAGATCAGTGTTAGTTGGCTTTTTAGAAACTCAAAGAAAAGTTGACTAGTGCACCTATCTTAGTCATTCCTGATCCTACTAAGGACTTTTTCATTTGTACTGATGCATCTTTAGAGAGATTAGGAGCCGTGTTGATGCAGGATGGTCATGTGATCACTTATGAGTCTCGCAAAATCAAGGATCATGAACTGAACTATCCTACTCATGAATTGGAACTAGTTGCGGTTGTTCATGCTCTGGTTCAGTGGAGGCATTTCTTGTTGGGGCACCATTTTGAACTTCATAGTGATCACCGTAGTCTGCAGTATATTTTCAAGTAGCCTAATTTGAATTCTAGGCAGAGGCAATGGATGGGGTTCTTATATGAGTATGAATTTGAGGTGAAATTTATCCAGGGGAAGTAGAACGTAGTGGCTGATGCTCTTAGTCAGCGAAGGCATGAGCTTTCTGCCGTGACTCTTGGAGTTGATTTGAGGACCCAAATTTTAGCAGCACTTCCTACAGACAAACTGTATCAGAAGATGAAGATTGAGTTAGGATCATGTAGACCTTTGGAGGGTAGACTCACAGGATATACTCTTGAGTCAGATGGATTGTTGTGACATTTGGGTCGTATCTATGTACCACATACAAAAGGTCTTCGCACTCTGATTATGTCAGAGGCACATTGAGCACCTTATTCATCTCATCCTGGTGTTAAGAAGATGCCAGACCTTTTACAATTGTACTTTTTGTTGAGAATGAAGTGTGATATCATTGATTTTGTTTTGAGATGTCTTGAGTTCTAGAGAGTTAAGGTTGAGCACCAACATCCTGCAGGATTGCTGCAACCACATCTTGTTCCTAAATGGAAGTGGGACAGCACATCGATGGAATTCATTGTTGGTTTACCTATGTCATCTAGTTGACATGATGCTATTATGGTTATTGTTGACAGGTTGACTAAGGTAGCACATTTTTCTCTATTTCATTCTTCCTATAATGCCTCTTTTGTCACCAAGATATTCATGGAGGATATTGTTCGGTTGCACGAAATTCCTCATAGAATCATTTCTGATAGAGATCTTATGTTTACATTAGCATTATGGACATCATTACAACATGCCCTAGGTATTCAGTTGAACTTCAGTACAACTTATCATCCAGAGACCGATGGTCAAACTGAGAGGGTCAATAGATTCTTGAGGATATGCTCAAGATGTATGTAATGGATCAGCAGTCGAGATGGGAAGATTATGTTTACTTAGTGGAGTTCGCCTATAATAATGGGTATCATAGTTCCATAGGTATGCCCCCTTTTTAGGAATTGTATGGAAATCCTTGTCGGACTTCGTTGAGTTAGGATTGACTTGAGGATAGAGTTCTACTTGGACCTGAGATGCTTTAGGATATGGAGCAACAGGTTGATTACATCAGAGAGCACTTGGTGGCGGCACATGATAGGAAGAAGTATGTTGATGCACATAGAGTGGATCATTAGTTTTTAGTTGGTGATAGGGTATTTCTTCGGGTGCATCCGTGGATGAGTCTGATCCGTTATAGAAAATACTCTAATCTCATGCCTTGTTTTGTTGGGCTATTTGAGATTCTAGAGAGGATTGGTCTTGTAGCATACTATCTTTCTTTACTGCCTAGTTTGTTGTGCACTCATGATGTATTCCATGTATCTATTCTTAGGCCTTATCATCCTAATATTTCACATGTGCTTGATTGAAATGCATTATAGGTAGAGGATGGGAAACTGGCTTTGGAGCCTGTGGGTGTTCTTCAGCACAGGAGACTCGCCCTCAAGGGTCGATACGTTGATCAGGTGAGGGTTTGGTGGGATCCTAGTGATGAGTCATCAACTAATTTGGAGGATGTGACACTCATGAGAGAGATTTATCCATATTTTTTTGTAGGCTTCTAGGATTAAGCCTTATCCTAAGGGGTAGGATGTACTATCCCTCGAGTTGTTGCACTTTGATTCAGTTTGTTTATGTTTGGTTGATAGTTGCTTTAGCTGTTTTTGATATTATGGTACTTTATTTTAGTTACAACACTGATACTATGTTGGTTTTATATTGTGTTGATGATACATTAGAGACATTGTTGATCATCTGATTACATTTGTGTGGTGACATTATGATGAACATTATGTGTGTTATGGTTTTATGTTGTTTTGGAGAATTAGTGTGTTTACGATGATGTATCTGATGTTGTTTATGATGTAGTATTGTATGTTAGTCTTGGTGAAGGAGACAGTGTAGCATTAGTCACTCATGAGTACCTCGCTACGCTGTGACTCTCTTTCACGATGTGATTGTTAGTTTATGTAGATATGTTTGATGGTGTTGTTTTATGCAGTTTGTAGGTATTGGGCATCGATTCCACGTGCTTTGTTAGGTTTGAGCATGACATGACCCAATGGAAACATGTTGTTTCAAAGATAATGATAGGTCCTTCTTTGACCATCGTTCTCTTATAGCATGATTATCTGTGTTGTCACCCGTCATTGTATTGTTGTTCAAGTCGGTTGTGTCGTTCATGTTTGTGTTTTGATTGGAAAATTCATTAATTAGTTAAATGGTTTATTAATAATTTATTTTATTTAGTATAATTTTATTGAAATATTAAATTAAAATAATTGTGTTTATGGTTTGATCTATTAAATTAAATTAAACAAGATATTTATTTAAATGTGATTGTTAACTTTGAGCAATAGACATTTATTAATTTTAATGTGCAAAATTAAATATATGGAAAGTAGATATTATTGAAGGGTTTGTTTTCAATAGATTATGAATAAATATCTCGAGTCTTGACTTGGAGTCAGAAAGTGTTATCTTGTGTAATTTTTTAGTTAGAACTGTTTGATCAATCTTATTTGCATATTGACAGTTAGTTAAGTTCTATGATTATGAGTTAATTGGAAATGAATTAAAAAGTTTTGGTTATGTAAAAGTTGTGCACGGAAATTTATTTTTGGGGTTTCTAGGAAAGAAAATTTCACAACAATTTATTTTGGGGAAAAAGCTTCTTCTCTATGTTTTTTGGTTGAAAAGTTTTGGAGACAATGAATTTGAAGGATTTGTCCTTTTGAGAAAAATAAGGAATTGCAGATTTTCTGGTTCTTGCTTCAATCTATGTTAGAATCAAGAATATAATCCAGGTTCTCTTCTTTTGATTTGCATTTTCTTGAATAATAGCTTTTGAATGTTGTTTATGTTATTGTTCTTCCTTGTGGTACAATTTGTTTGCTAAATATTCTGCACAAAAATTAGAAATGGAATTTTTGTTGCTTAGTGTTGAAACAATTGAAGAAAATTTTTAGAGAAATGAAAGCTAACAAAACCTAGCTGTAATTATATTGGTTTTTACAATTGTTAATTGCTCTTCCTTGAAATATTTCTCGTAATCTTTGGTATTTCACTTTACCTTCGTTCTTTTTGTGTGTGGTATTTGTTATTGTGGGGATAAGATTATGTATCTTTGAACATTATTTTTGGTATACTTAAACACCATGCATGTGAGAGATGAAACTAAATCTCATAGTTAGTTTTCATGTTTGTATCTTGTTGAATTTGATAATTGCAGACATACCCAACCTCTATTTTTTTTTATCCATAGGCACCACAAGTGTAACTAGTGTCTTTTGAAATATGGTTTTTGGCATTTTCATCAAATCCAACACTGGCATGAAGGTTAACCATGCACACCTCATGATCAACTACATTTGTAAAGCAATAAGGATTGTTGGCGTGTGAAGTAGTGTGTCGCCCCTTCAGTCTTGTATATTGCTTACACCTTTAATCTTCATAGAATCGATGTTTCTACTTTAATGATGGAAAGGACTTCAAACATTTTTGTAACCGTAATCATCTCAAACTTGGAGGAAGCTTGGCTTGTGTGTCTTCTGTGATGCTGACAATGAACAGATTGTTCAAGTGGGGAAGTTGAGGACCAACGAGTAGATTATTTGAATCTCAGTCCGCACAATGTTTCAACCCTTTACCAATTACCTCCATTCAATCGAAGATAAGAGAAATTGATGTTAATGGATACAATTATTTTTCCTTGGAGTATTCAACATTCATATGTCTATTTTTGATATAAACTAGCAAGTCGATGTCCCCCTCTTCTTGGTAATGAAATTTTGATTGTGATGTTGATTCATCTCTTTGACTGTATGTGTCGACTTGGAAAGAAGAGGAGTATATTGCTAATTAATTTATGGTTAATGGATCTGAATCTGACTTCTTGTTGGATTGTTACACTCTTGATAAAGGCTTTATGCTTAGTCTTTCACTATGCATAATGTTTATATGTGTATCCATGCATTTCGTTTGGGTAAGAATTCATGTGTCAATACACATGTAAATATTGGTTAACACTTGTAGAATGTAATAAATTTGAAAGAAAACTCCTGATTGGATAGTTAGTATCATGCGCTATTCTCATTATCTCATGTCTACACTTCTCTTAGTTCTATGTAGACTTTGTATCAGTTTATGCACCTCATCTTATACTCTACTATAGCGCCATAAGTATGTGCTCTAAATATTTATATCAAAATATTTGTGGATTATGTTATTTAGTTTCTTTAAAACATTTTAATCGATTTCAACATGAATGAAAAGATAAAATGTTATTTAGTTCATGAAGACTTGATGGTTGTATATGATGGGTAATAATGAATTTTTTACAATTTAAGAGTCTACTTCTGTGTTATTGAGTTTTAAAAGTTCTAGAGGCTAGGAAAGGAAACTTGTATTGTAAAGCTTATTATGCTTGTACTTTGATGTTCAATTGCAATGATTTAATTTGGGATTTAGCCATGCATGCTTAATTTGTTACCTTGGTGGTATTTTGAATGTTAAATGATTTGTGTCATGATTGAGATGTGTTCATTCATGGATTTTTTTAATGTGCATGATGGTTATCCTTTGCTATTGACAATGAGTTATGTTATTAAGAAGAGTGGATTTCGATAGGGGCCGAAACCCTAAGAGGAACCAAGGTAACCTATCAGGAGTTTATAATTTAGTGAAAACCTAATTAAATGTACTAGGGATTGGGTAGTGTTCATTAAATAATTCAAATAATTTGATTTCCTTGCTTTATACCTTAGTGCTTTTAAATATTAAGGGTAGGTTGAGATGGCCTGGAATGGCATGATCGTCTACTTTGTCTTCTTGAAAGGTAGTTTGATTCCACGTGAGTTTGTTTAGGGGTCAGGAATCGGTAGAGATTGCCAGGGTAACTCGGTATGAGGGGCAGTAGTCTAAGAAGATTCACAGGGTAACCTATAATAAACTATGTGATGACACTCTTTCCCTAATGCATGTTATGTGGTCTCTTGTGTAGAGTTACCTCCTAGTATGTTGTTTCCTTTGGGAGCTTTGTTTGTAATTATGTGGTTTAGATATCATTATGTCGTAATGTGTACATCAAGACATGTGATGTTATGTTTTGTCTTTAATTTTTTTAATCTTTGTGGACCTGATATTATCTCCTAGCATGAGGGGTGGACCTTCGGGTACCAAATGGTTGGGAAAAACGTGCCATATCCTCCATTGGGTTCCCTTGTAGGATTTTTTGTGCTTGGATAATATTATTCTTGTGATTGTTTCCTAATTCTACATAGTTCGCGAAGTTGGATGCTGAGTGTGCTCAAGAATTAGATTGACTAATGTGTTATGATCTTCATCTATATTGTATACACTCTTGATGTGTATGAGTGAATTTATTGTAATGTTATTATGTTGATACGATATTTTTCATAATCTCACTTGATGTAACTTGAATATATAACTTGAGTACATTATGATTACGTGATTGGATCATTCATTATTAATATGTTTTATCCTTATTCTTTATGTCTTTTGGTTTATTTATGTGATGTTCTTACTTGTGAATGTTTAAGTAGCTCTATCACGAAAGCCTGGGAATGTATGTGTATATGTTTATTTTGTACTCTTGTTGTAATCGATGTCTTTTAAAATAAAATTATTTAGTCATTTTGTTACTTTATGTGTGGTTCTCTTGGTTCCCTAGCGGGGTGTTAGAGTTACACTCAAAATTTGAAGATGCAATAAGAACAAGAGTTGTAGTGCTCTAAATCTACTTTCTAGGCTACTATTTTTTTAAAAATAATGAAGATTAAGGGTTTCAAAAGGGGGGGGAAAGTAGTCTTGTTTTTATAAAAATATAGCATAGCATCTATGGAAACCTCCCTTTTTCATTAATTTTTTTTAGAATTTAAAAAATCTGAATGCTAAGAAATTAGCTAACAAAATGTAGTTTATCCTAGTTCTTTTGGCTGATTTTTTAATGAATATATAATATTTTATGAATTTTCAAAATGAACACATCCTAAAAAGTTGAAATTTGAGCATGCTCCCCCCTAAATTTTTTGAAAACTAATCTAAAATAAAAAAATTCTTTTTCATTGCATGTAGAATGGAGTCTAGTTTATAAAAATGTATTTTTTATCAAAATTCGATGAACGAGTAAAAATCTATACCAAAACTAGCACATGTTGGTTTTTGAAAAAATATGGAGGCACTAACAAGAGAAGTTATAGATGAAAACCTTAACATAATCAAAACATAAAAAAAAATTAAAAAAAATTAGATAGCTAAGAGAGAGCCTAACGTCATCATGATCTTTTTATAAACTTACATTGAAAGACATGTAAACCTGATGAAAAACACGACCAAAAATGTGTGAAATTTTGTTACCCTTTTAGAAAATAATGTCCTTGGCATGAAATGGACGTACAACCCTTTGGTTTGGATGCCCAAGGAAAAATCCAACTCTTTGGATTGGTATTTCCCAATGCAGCTCATTTGGCACTTGCGAAATGTGAAGCATGGATTTTAGAATGCATTTTTGAACTCTATTTTTTTGTCTTTCTCTTTCTTTGCCTCTACTAGGGAGACTATTTACATATGGAAATTTACTTTCTTATACTTTAATTTACATTTCATGTATATAGTTTTAGGATGTTTGAGAGTGGTTTCGAATCTCTTGGAGTTAGAATACAAATTCTAGTTTTGGAAGATCTTATAAATTTTTAGACTTAGTCAAATTTCAGTAATCAGCATGTCAAATTTTAGTAATCAGGAAGTCAAATTTCAATGATCAACAAGGTGTATCATCTTTCTCTCTTTTTATCTATCTCGCTCATTGTTTATCTCTTATACTCTAGACCTCTCTATCTCACTATCTCCATCCCTTTATCTAACACTCTCTCCCTTGAGCTCAAGAACTACCTCTACCCCTTTTTCTATCTCACTCTCTCCATCTCTCTCCCCTCTTTCTCTCTCACTCTCTCCTTCCAAGTCTCTCTCTCTCTACTTCTATCTAGCTACCTATCCTTATATACCTATTTCTTTCTCCCTCCCTCCCTCCTTCCCTCTCTCAACCTCTCCACCTTCTTCCATCTCTACTTCTCTACTACATCTCTCTATCACCTCTCTTTATCTCTCTATCCTTCCCTCTCTACTCTCTCTATCTCAACTCTCTTTCTCCCTACCTTTCCCTCTCTCTCTATCTCTCTCTCCTTCCCTCTCTTCTCTCTCTCCCTCTCTCTCTCTCTCTCTCTCTCTCTCTCTCTCTCTCTCTCTCTCTCTCTCTCTCTCTCTCTCTCTCTCTCTCTCTTCTCACCATCTCTCTACCTACATCTCTCTCTTTCTCCTTCTATCTATCTCAACTATTGCCTCTCCCTCCCTCCTCTTTTTCTACTTCTCTCTATCTAACCAACCCCTATATACCTCTTTCTCTCTCCATCCTTCCCTTTCCCAATCTCTCTACCTTCCCCCTTACCTCTATCCCTCACTCTCTCTTTCCCCTTACCTCTCTACTCTCGTTCTCGCTATCTCACCTCTCTCTCCCTACCTATCCTTCCCTCCCTCCTCTCTATCTCACCACTCTCTCCTCTCCTTCTCTACCTACCCTCTCTCTCCTCTCCCTCTCTATACTCTATATCTCAACCCTCTCTCTACCTATCTCTCCCTCTCTACAATCTATCTCAATTGTCCCTCTTTACCTCTCCCTCCCTCCCCTCTCTCTTCCCCTCCTCTCTCCCCCCTCTCTCCTTCCCTCTCTACTTCTCTCTATCTCCCATCTCCATCTCTCTACCTACCTCTCACTCTATAACTCCATACCACTCTCTCTCTACCTAGCTCTCTATCTCACCTACACCTCTTCACCTCTCCCTCCATCCCCTTTCTCTCTCCCACCCTCCCTCCTCTCACTCTCTGATGTGCACCAAGATGTTATACAAAAAGTAGAGGAAGGTGGGGAGATTTATAGAAAGAGAGAAGGAGAGAGTGAGAGATAAAGATGAGAGAGATATTGATATAGAGAGAGTAGAGAGGGAAGGAGAGAGAAAGAGGGGAGAGGGAGGGAGAAGTGAGAGAGAGGTGATAGAGAGAGAGGAGAGATAGAGAGAAGTAGAGAGGGGAGGAAGGGAGAGGTAGGGAGAAAATAGAGGTGAAGGAGAGTGGGAGGGAGGGGGAGTGAGATGGAGAGAAAGAGTGGTGAGATAGAGAGAAGTAGAGAGGGCAGAGAGAGAGAGAGAGAGAGAGAGAGAGAGAGAGAGAGAGAGAGAGAGGAGGAGGAGGAGGAGGGAGGGAGAGGTAGAAAGTGATAGGTGAGATAGAGAGAGGGAAGGAGGGAAAGTGGTGAGATAGAGAGGAGAGAGTGAGAGGGAGGGAGAGATAATTGTGATATAGAGAGGAGAGAGTGAGAGAGAAAGAGGGGGGAGAGATGGGGAGAGTGAGAGAGAGGGGTAGGTAGAGTGAGGGAGAGGAAAGATAGAGAGTAAAGAGGGAGATATAAGTGAGATAGAGAGGTATGGAGAGAGTGATGGAGGGAGAGGTAGGTATAGAGAGGGAGAGGGGAGATATAGATAAGTAGAGAGGGAAGGAGAGAGAGAGAGAGAGAGAGAGAGAGAGAGAGAGAGAGAGAGAGAGAGAGAGAGAGAGAGCGGGGGGGATGGAGGGAGGGAGAGCTAGGGAGGGAGATAGAGGTGTGTGAGAGAGAGAGAAAGAGAGAAAGAGAGAGAATGGTGAGATAGAGAAAAGGAGTTGAGAGAGAAAGAGGGGAGAGGGACAAAAGAGAGAGAGACTAAGAGGAGAGATAGAAATAAGGGGAGGGAGGGAGAGGAGAGATAGAGAGTAGAAAGGGAAGGAGGGAGGGAGGGAGGGACAAAAGGGGGAGAGATTGAGAGGAGAGATAGAAAGAAGGGGAGGGAGGGAGAGGTAGAGAGAGGGAGGGAGAGGAGAGATAGAGAGAAG
>VDFB02075648.1:0-90292 GCA_007258455.2 Sequoia sempervirens | reverse complement strand
GAGTGGGGAGGGAGAGGTAGGGAGGGAGATAGAGGTGTGTGTGTGTGTTAGTGTAATTAATTAATTATTACACTAGAATAAGTTAACTTAGGTCTTACATTTAATTAATTATGTCCTAGGTTTCATTATTAGATAAATCATTTAATAAATGGGATAATATTCCCTTCCTAGTTGGTGGGATAAGATTCTTTCTAGAAGATGAATTTTCCTTCTACAACTTATCTCAACATTTAATAATCATCTTGATAGGGTTCACATGTTCTCACATGTTGTTGGATCATGACACATGGCAACATCTCATGCATCTTAGGTTTTCATTCTTGCCTATATAATTAGGCATCTTGTTCATTTGTAACATATCATATCAATCATATTATCAATATAAAGTCTTTAATCAGCATTCCTTAGTTGCAACACTTCTCTTTGTGGTTGATTATCTTTCATGGCTAAAGTCCTTCATTGAAGATTCTGGAGCTTCAGGGGTTGTGCATCCATAATCTCAACATGGTCAAGCAGATCATCATTCCAAGGTATACAAGTTCACCAAATTTTGGGATCAAGCTCCATCTATTCCTGACTCTCCAGATTCAAGGGTAGGAAGCACATCATCACCCCATCCTCGCCAGGGTTGTGGAGGCTGGATTGACTTGGCTCTTTGTATGGCATCATCTTCTTCCTTTGACACCTCTCAGTTGAGATTTTCTTTAGCAGGGATGGATACATTTATTTCTTCAGACTTGTGGTACATGGATGGGTTCTCTTCAGGTCTATCTAACTTGGCTGCTCAGTTTCACACTGGTCTTGAAGACATTCTAGAGGGGACTACTCTCCTTTATGGGGGGACTATCTAGTCCACATCTTTTTTGATCTTTTTGTATATATGTGATGGTTGTAGTCCTTGGGGGGATAATGTTGAGTCCTCCAAACATCACTCTTCCATCTTTCTTGCTTTTTATCTCCTTTTTGGAGAGGGGTTTTCCTCCCACTAGGTTTTCCCCTTTTCTCCGGTTGTGGGAGATTTTTTGCATCTTCATGTACATGGGTACCTAACATGGCCTCGTAGTTGGGACCCATCATTGATCATCTTTGCATAATCATTGCATCTTCCTCCCTAAGTTGAACTTATGGGGGGTGTTAGTGTAATTAATTAATTATTACACTAGCATAAATTAACTTAGGTCTTGCATTTAATTAATTAAGTCCTAGGTTGCATTATTAGATAAATCATTTAATAAATGGGATAATATTCCCTTCCTAGTTGGTGGGATAAGATTCTTTCTAGAAGATGAGTTGTCCTTCTAGAAATTATCTCAACATTTAATAATCATCTAGATAGTGTTCACATGTTGTTGGATCATGACACATGGCAACATCTCATGCATCTTAGGTTTTTATTCTTGCCTATATAATCGGGCATCTTGTTCATTTGTAACATATCATATCAATCATATTATCAATATAGAGTCTTTAATCAACATTCCTTAGTTGCAACACTTCTCTTTGTGGTTGATTATATTTCATGGCTAAATTCCTTCATTGAAGATCTGAGCCTGTGGTCGAAAGAACCATTAATCAATAGTGAGAGAATGAGACAGACAAGAGGAAACTATGGAGGAGAAAGAGGGGGAGGGACAAAAGGAGGACTGGAAGAAGGAGGGTGGAAGAGGACAAATAGTAGAGGGGGAGGATAGAGGATGGAGTGGAGGAAGGAAGGGTATGGAGACATGGACAAAGGATGGAGGGGTGAAAGAGGGAAGGATGAGAGGGGAAGGGATAGGAGGATAGAGGAAGGGATGGAGGAGAGATAGAGAGAAGAGAGGGAAGGAGAGAGTGAGAGAGAAATATTATGCAACTTGTTGATCATTGAAATTTGACCTCCTGATTACTAAAATTTGACATGCTGATTACTAAAATTTGACTAAGTTTGAAAAATTATAAAATAGATTCCAAAAACTAGAATTTGCATTAACCTCCAATAGATCTTAAACCACTCTCAAATATCCTAAAACTATATACATGAAATATAACTTAAAGTATAATATGGAAATTTACATTATTATACTTAATTTTTTATTTCATGTATATAATCTCCCTGGCAAAGAAAGAGAAAAAGAAAGAGTTCACAAAAATTGAAAAAATTCATGCTTCACATTTGGTGAGCACCAAATTTGGTGCTAGCCAAATAGAGCACTTCATTTGGTGAGCACCAAATTTGGCACTCGCCAAATGAAGTGCTCCATTTTGCTAGCGCCAAATTTGATGCTCACCAAATAAAGTGCTCCATTTGGCTAGCACCAAATTTGGCACTCACCAAATTGTCATTTTGGGTAAAAAACCAAAAGTGGCACCTTTTTTGTATCACAAATTGGTGCCCACACCTATATATATAGTGTATGAAAAAGTATCCCTTTTTCACACTTAATTTGGAAATAATTAATAATAAAATAAGTTTAATTATGCCTTAATTTAGTGTTGTAATATTTTTTTCATATTCACCTTAAGTTTAGGGCCCTTTTAAATTAAATGGACTTAATTGTGCCTTATTTTTTATGTTGTAAGGTGTACCTTTACACTTTCACATTAATCTAGGGATTTATTAATCTATTGAGGTTAATTTTCCTTAATTGGCCCCTTTAATTCAAATCCAAGCCTAATTAAATTCAAATTTCAAGGGATAAAACCTGACATTCATAAATGCCATATTACAACACTTAACTTTGGAAGATGCATGTCCTAGGTAAGTGACCTAGGACCTATTCACCATAGGGTGAATGGGTCCTCACTTAGATCTAGGACCCTGATTTAGCATAATGTTTCACATTGACTGATGTGTGTCCTAGGTAAGTGGCCTAGGACCCATTCGCCATAGGGTGAATGGGTCCTCACTTAGACCTAGACCCCTCTTTTGAATATGTTTTTGGTGGTATTTTAATGATTTCAAATCTATAATTCAATGTCGGATTATGATATTTGAATTTCAGGAATTAATCTTAAGATATGCGTAAATACAAGGTTATTTCATTTAGTTTCACCTAGATTTTCAAGTGTTCAAATCCTAATAGAAATCATTCATATTAAAAGCTAGGAGAAAGCAACAATAAAGTCTTGGAGCAACATTATAGTGTTTTTACAAGTCTTCAAGTTTTTACAAGTCTTCAAGCTCATTTTTTCATTCAAGATCAAGCATTTTTTAAGAATTGATGATTGATTCCTATGGAGAATCATGATGGATTCTAGGTTTTGGGAGAAGCACTATGATATTCAACCTAACCTAATGACTTGTTTCCTAAGTGATTCCATCTTCTATGAATCATTATATTTTCAACCTAAAGAGAGGTATATTCAGATTTATGACTTATTAAGAAGATTGGAGGTCTCCTAAACTAGGTCTTATTCATTGTTCATGTTCATTTAGGATCCTATTCTTACACACTTGAGTAGGGTTTCTTTGCATTATTAAAAATCTTAATCTTAGACACAATTAAGGTTAGGATAACACTTACATTTCATGTTTTAGATTTCTATTCATTATCAAGGTTTAATTACGAAACTCAAGATTTGACTAAGGAAAACCCCTATCCACTGACAAACATTAATTTATTTTTTGCATATTTTTGACAGATCTGGATCTAAGAGCAAGGATTTCAAGCTACAAGAAGGAATTACAGGTATGGAGCTTCAAATTCAGATTTAGAGTTTTCTGGAAAAGCCTACTATGACCCATTCACCATAGGGAGAATGAGTCCTTGTTAGGGTTACAAAGGCAACAAGTTTTCATAATTCCTAAGCTTCAATTTCAAATTCAAAGTTCCCTAGAAAAGCTTACCAGGACCCATTTTCCATAGGGTGAATGAGTCCCTATTATAGTTGTAGAAACAACACGTTTTGATAGGTGCACAACATTTATTACCTTCAAATTCTCTAGAAACTTTATTGTTTCCTTTTGTTTTATGTTAAATCTCTTTAATGCACTTTGTTGATCTAAGTTTGGAGTTGTTTTGTTATTTTTAATCTTTCTCCCCAAAGTGCCATTTGACCTACACCCCCATCCTAGCAAAATAGGAAATTTGTAGATTCACATCTTAGGTTGACTCACCTAAGGGTTGTAAGTCAATGCTTGGTGTGGATCTCATTTCCTAATGAGGAAAAATAGAACCCCCTTTGTCTCTCTTTGGATTTAATTTTCCATTTTGGGACACCCCCTATACTATCCTATTTCCCTTCATTTCAATATATATACATATAGTTGCAGGTTTGATATTTAACTTGCAGGCTAATAGTTGACAACTAATAACAAAATGCTAGTAGTGGTGACTCACATATTTTTATATATGTTAACAAAATTTAACAAGAATGAAACCTAAGTTTAGGGAAATGACCCTTTAGGGTGGGTGAACCCCCATGGGTTGCAACCCCTCGTTAAAGGGGTTGCGACATAGGTCCTACCAGGCCCCATGGCGATGGGTGACCTATAAATGGGTTATCCCATCGACCAGGGTCAACCTTTATTTTTAGTGTCTTTAAATTAAAACTTAAATAAATATAATTTATATAAGGATTACATACATATACACACACACACACACACACACATATATATATATATTAATTATTGTGTATATTTACAATTAAAATATTTTATATGTATTAATAATTAGTATTGTTTATTCATTTTTTTAACAATTAAATATTCATATTATACATAATTATGTATATTGTTTATTATAAATATATGCTTGTAAAATATATATGGATATAAATATTTTATAAATGTGCATAAATTTCACAATGAGTATATATACTAATTTAAATTTATTGCTTTTAAATAAATATTAATAAATTTCTTTAAAAAATAATTTAGGAAAATTAAGGAAAAATGGAAAAACTAATTTTAAAACTGACTAGATATATATCAATATGATTAGTCTAATAACCAAAATGTATTTCTTTTCTCAATTTCCTATACTAAACTGATGCACAATATGATATATTTCTTTCAACTAAATGTATATGAATATTTCATTTTGTTCCAAATGATATTCATTTAATAAAGCAATATTATCAAATTGAATTTGAGCATTGAAATGAGTAATCTAAACATTTATTTCCATGCAAGTGTGCAATGATCATTTACTTTTCTTCTTGATCTTTACACAAACTTCACAATAAATATAAGCATTTACACAACAATAGAATATACTCTATTTTTTTTTTACTAAAATTAAGGATTCTATTGTTTACATTAATCACATTCATCAAAATAAAAACTCCTTTAAAGATATCCTCTAGCTCCATGTGTGAACCTGAAAAATACAAAACAAGAAAAAAAACATATAGCTAAAGTGCTCTCCACCCAACCATAGGGTTGAAAATCAACCCACCCCCAAGCTAGGGGTTGTATAGCTCTCCCAAGGCACACTTTTACTTCACCTTTTCCCAAAAACCAACATAAAACATTTAGATACACACATACCACTTAATTATTCACATACAGGTTTAATCACATCACATTAGCCCTTTTATAAATCCTCACATTCATAGTGGATGCCCTCTTCATATCATTCAAAAGGGGAGTGGGGACTTAACCTTTAAGGGTAGAAATAAATATCACATATAAATATATAACTTCTCACATTCATATTCACATTTCACAACACATAATCCCATACTCAACACACCTATACTCATCCTCCCAATTAAATACTCCTTATTTCTCCAACATGTGCACAAATGTGGATACTCATATCCTTAATAAACATGTAGGTAATCTTACCCAAGATTTAAAACCCCCTTGAGGGAGCCTCTCCCACTCATACCCCAAATACATGGAGGACCTAACCTTCTCTCAAGAGTGGGTCTACTCCCACGAAATACACAGAATGAAAACAACAAAAACAATGTACAACACTTCCATTTACAAAACCCAACAAAGATCACAAAGATCATATATTTTCTTTTTCCAAGAACTAAATCAAGAAGCTACATACACATCCATTAACAACTAAAATGAATAAAAAAGGGTTTAGACCCTAACTTAACAATGCTTATCCAACAATGGAAGAAACTTGGTGTAGAATTATTCTCCAAGCTTTCTCCTCTCAAACTCCTTCCTCAATACCCTTCTCTCCCTTCCTCTCTTCCTTTGAGCTTCTAAAAAAACTACCAAGATGGAATTTTTTGAAAGAAAAGGAAAATACAAGAAGATGAAAAGCTCCTCCCATTCTATGAAAATAAACTTATATAAAAAGGGAAAAGCAACTTCCCTTTCCAACCACCCAAACCAACTAACCAATTCTCACTTTCGTAAATTTTAGAGAATGAGAAATTTAAGAGGGTTTAAATCATTAATAAAGGTATTTCCTAGGTTAAAAGAACCCCTAACCCATATATCTATCACCTACAGACAATTTAGGATTATTAAAATATAATTTGATTCACATAAAAAGGACTTCATAAATCAAAAAAAGATAAACATGCCAAAGATAACCCTTAAAGGTAATAAAATAAAATTTTGCATAAGCACATTATCCACATAAATGAAATTTCATAGCAATACATCATGTGACCTTATTTCTCCATACAATATAAGGTGGGTAATTCACAAGGATAAAACAAGGGAAGTAGCTATGTGACACCAACCACTATTGATAAAATTCTCCTTTTCACTCAACAACATGTGTCAATACATTACATGAATAATAATAGCCAAAGAAACTATCATATATTAAAATAAAATTTCAAAAACAATAATCAACTAGAAAATCACATAGAAAATATTTAAATATAATAACCATCACAAGTAAACATTAACATATCTAATTCTCATCTTCACAATATCTACTCACTTACAACCACTTAAAGTAATTGTTGGCCTCCTACAATGATTTAACAACTAGGCATTTACAACCATGATTAAAAGATTGGACATCTAACCTAAATAGCTATTTCAATCATCATGAAGGTGCATTTAACTTGTCAACCCAAGGACATGAACTTCAAATGGCTCAACACAGTATGTGCACTAGGAACTCAAAGTAGCCATTTTCATTCTACAGCTAAGAAAGATGCAATGTTGAAAGTAAATTGCTTGGAAAGGAATAACACAAATGTTGAACATTAACCAAAAACCATACTAAGCTTGAAATGCATGATAGAAATGAAAATATGAACAACAAACAGAAAACTACTCTGTTTTCTTTGGCTACAGGAATAGTCACATAATGGAATTCTAGTGGCTGGAGGAACAATCAGTGCCAGATTTTTAACTAATTATTGAACAAAAAAGTAACAACTAGGATAAACTAAGCTAAGCATGGATTGCTCACCAAGTGGCCCCCCTTGGATGAGTATCCTCTACTACTAATGAAAACTCAGATACTCAAACTCAGAACTTTATTTTATTCATCAAGAAACATAAGTACAAAAGAGTAGCATGACTGTAGTGCAAGTACAATATCAGATCGTGCAACCTTGTGAGAAGGAGCATCTAATCCTTATTTATACTACCAAATAAACAAGGTAGTCAAATCCATGAACTAGGAGGACACCACATTAGGGAAAGCAGAGAAAGTGGGGCGACAGTTATGCATGCATGGAATCTAGTCAGACATGCATGTCCAACCACAGATTTAACATTGCAGTAACGCACCCAGTTGCTCAATAGTAATAAAGACCATTACAAGGTGGTTACATTCAATTTTCATGGGGAATCTCCTGCTGTCGACCTCCTTTGACCTTTGAACGATTCCCTCGCTAGATGTTATGGTGCATGCCCAGCTGGCGGTATCTTTCTCAATTTAGTATACTCAAATTATATCTGCATGGAAATGTTAGTACGCACAATAATTGCATATCCGTAACCACCTTAAAAAAAATTCATTAACCACATGCATGATTAATATAGATAGTCCATATAACATGCCAATATCTTTAAAGATTTTCAGAAATAGGAATAGGCCCAATGTCTATAGTTTGAGGGAATATCATAAAAGTATCAATACCTATCATCAAAGTCCATGATAACTTCAACAAATAAGTCATAAATTCTACCCAAAATTAGACTATAAACTAGACTCATCACTCCCCCCAACCTAATATTTTTTTGGTCCTCCACCAGGAGAAGAGTTGTTCTTCTACTTGGTCAATGCTCTAAAATTTGCAACTGACAACTGTCCTACATCAGTGTTTGTTGTACGTGAATCAGGGTCCCAATAGAATCCTCCCAATCTGTCCAATCTGCTCCATCTTTGTCTTTTTGCAGCAATATCATAGTGGTAGAATCTGAAATTTGGTACGGGCCACATCAGAATGGGTGGCTGGAAAGTCAGGGGAAGCCAAAATCATCGTTTTGTCCTTCCAATCTGAATATATCTGTCAATTCTTTTAAGAGATGCAACATATTTATGTATAGAGTGGGGCTCAAATTACTTTTTCCTTTGCCTCATATTCACTGTAGACTACTTCTATCCATGGCATGATCCTATCACCATAGCTAGGTCTGAAAAGCATTATGTGCCATTCCCTGAAAAATATCCCTTGGATTCTTTGATTCATCCCTAATGGACAAAGGGATGTTGGATTCCATTTTCTTATAAGCCCCATATTGCTCACCCCAACTAATCTCATTTGGCACCCAAGACATAAATGCCCTTAATTGGACATCCCCAAAATACAACAGTGGATTCCAATCATGGTCTTGAGTCACAACATAATTATGCAAATAAAATTCACACAACAAATTCTTCATTTCAGGGGAAGCAATCCGATAAGCATAGAAAAAATTAGTAGGGGTCTCAATGGAAGGGTCCAAACCTGAGATAACCCTCACCAGCCTAAAAGAAAGATATGTCTCCTTCAAATGTAGAGCATAGACCCTTGGAGGGGTCCTGCACTCCAAAATTTTTGGTACCAGAGCTGCCATATCATCCACCTTCTTCTTTAAGGTGGCAATTCCTGCATCCTTGTCCTCAATCTCTTCATCTCTCTAAATTTCCTTCTTCATCCTATGTTTCTCTTCTTTCCATTCCTCTTCTCTTCTTTGCATCTCTTTCCATAAATGCATAGCTACCATGTGCATTGAAAAATTAGGGGGTTATGTATTCCTACCAATATTTTTGACGATACTTGCTCTTCATAAGGTACCAGCTGTAAGGATACAGGTTGTCCAGTCAATTCTAGCTATAGGTTTATGAATTGTTCTCCCAGTTCTTGTTATTTCTGCAAGGACTCCTACTCTTGTTCGTTATGCAGGATCTCTTGCTACAGGACCTCTTGCTGCAAGAAATCCTGATTTTCCTCATATTCTTGATTTTCCACTTGTTCTGCAATGTTAGCAAGATCAGCCAATGTTATGTTTGCTACCATCTGAAATATATCTTCTTCCTCAACATTCACCTACCCCATTGGAGCTTCTATGTCCCCTTGTGATATTTCTCTAGATTTAGGATTTTCCTACAGAGGCATACCAAAGGATGGCCTGACTGGTCTTTATTTTCTGGGAGGGCTCTCATGTTTTTCTTTGTACAGGATGAACAATGTTATCCTTTCTCTTCTTAGAGCTTGGCACCTCTTTTTCTGTCGACTGATTTTTGGCTTTTCCTTTTCTCATTTCTGCCTCTCTCTTATGTTCCCTAGTTTTCATTAGGATGACAAGTGGAACATCATCATCAGAATCTGGAGAGGAATCCTCTTTGTCTAAGTGCTCAGTCCCAAAAGAGCTAATTTCTATGGTTTCTTCTACTACAGGAGGGTTTACACTAGGGCCTACGCTAGAGGTTGAAGCACCAAGAGTGGCTTCAACTATGCTCAATCTCCTGCTAGACCTATGAGGTTGAGGTAAAAACCTAGGTTGCAACTGCTCAGGTCTAATTTGATCAATTTTTCTGAATTCTTCCCAGGTCATTCTAGACACATCATGTAGAGACTTCTCAACTAACAATTTAATCAGACAATGGTGGGAAAAAAAATTGTCCCTACCTTTCTGAGTCTCAGCCACTATGATTGAAATAAGGTTGTATAGCACATTCAACACATTCATCCTCTTCCTGTGCCTCATGTGATTCAAAAGTTTGAAGTGCATGAAATGCAGATTCGACTGGAAACCTTCATAGGTGATATATTTTATGACATAAATGGCTATCTACTTCCATGGCTCGAGTAGAGACATTCTCTTTGCACCCTGTTTATCTATGCTCAATGGAGGGTCGCTCGGTTCTATAAATTTGGCCCTAGCTGACCTGGCATCTCTGGAAGCAGGGTAATTTTCACCATCAGCAGGTAACCCTGTAACTTCTACAATTCTTTCTTCAGTTTCCATGACCTCTAGCCCTTTTACCGTGGCTTTCCCTTTAGACAATGTTTGGGCAAATTCTAGTGCAATGTCTTCATCAAAATCATCTAGCTTTAGGAAGTAGTCTATCCACCCGCAGTTTTTGAATTCAGCCAGGCAGGGTGCATCCTATAGTAATACATCATGCACCGTGGGTTAATTTCAAATTAACCCTCCTCCCATTGTATGCAATCAAACAAACACTCTACAGTTTCCTTCCTATAATTCTCGTCTGAAAACCAAATTCACCTTCCTGCAACACTTGCTAAAATTCTAATGCCAATGTCGACTGGATTTTCCCTTTCTAACTTACCTTTTGTTTGCAACTTGAGATATGATAGGGTCAATAACGGAAAGGAAGAAGTCATAAAGGAAAGCTATGATGGAGAGAAATGGCAGTAGCAGTTGGTGTCACCTCACACATGTGAGTCATCCTCTCACTCAGATTTCAAATCTGCTCAATTTAAATTTTGTTGACGTAGACCAGCATGGACTAACATGTGGGAAAAATATTCACATCTTATTCCCCCCTAAACCTAAATTTGGGCATGTGTCCTCACATGAGAGATAGTGGTTTGACAGGGTAGGGAATATTGGCATACTATGGTGAACGTCCATGCTAACGTGCAACAATTAAATGAATGTACTTAAAGAAAATTAAGATATAGCAATTAATGTACACATACCAGAATGTGTGGAGGATTCGTTGCAAAGATTGTGGAGAAAGTACCATTCATCATTTTAGGAAATAAGTTGAGCAATTAATGAAAATGAGGTGGGATGAGGTGGAGTGGAATGAAGTGAAGTGATGGAAGAGAGAGAAAGGTGGAGATGGATGGGTAGATGGATGGATGGGTGAAGAAGTGGACCCAACAGAAATGGAAGTTTTTATTATGACAAGTACATACCTTAATTAGCTAGGAGTGACACTAGGTCCACTTCCTTCAGCTGTAGGAAGCTCGGGTGCTACATGTTGAGTGAATTGCTGCAAGAACTCCTCTTTGGAAGTTGGCTTGTGATACAATCTGAGGCGGTGATCATTGACAAGCAACTTAAATCTGACTAGGTCAATAGTAATGAGCTATACAACACCATTGGGAAAGACCTCAACAACCTCATATGGTCCTAACCACCTTGCCTGCAATTTTCCGGCATTGTCCTAATACCTTGAGTCATAGAGCAGGGCCCAATCTCCTGGTTGGAATTTCTTGTCCTTGATAAATTTTTCATGCCACTTGATTCTTTGATTCTACACTACCTTTGTGTGATGCAAGGCTACTTTTCTCATCTCATCCAAAGCATTCAACTGCAGGATTCTTTCTTTTTGTGCCTCAGAGATATCCATCCTCAAATCTTCTCCAGTCCTAAGAGTCTTATGTTCAAATTCAATGGGCATCATGATTTTATTTCCATACAACTCAAATGGAGTGAAGCCTGTAGTTGTTTTCCAAGTTGTCCTATAGGCCCAAACAGCTTCTGGTAATCTATTTTCCCAATCCTTTCTGTGGATAGCTATCATTTTGGTCAGGATAGCTTCAATTTCTCTATTCATGGTCACCTCAACTTGGCCATTGGTTTGGGGGTGATAAGGAGTAGACTTCTTGTGTCTTATGTTGTACTCATTGACTAGTGCTGCAACAAGGGTTGATGTGAAGTGAGCCCCTTGATTAGTCACTATCTCTCTTGATACTCCATACCTTGTGAAAATCTCCTCAAATTTTTTTTGCAACCTTGTTATCTCTTGCATGCTTCATGGCCTTACCTTCTACCAACTTTGTTACATAATCAGTGCATACCAGGATATAGGACTTACCATTTGATGAAGGGTCAATGGGTCCTATAAAATCCAGTCCCCACTTGTCAAAGGGAGTGATTACCACCTGAGGGTAAAGTGGCATCTCAATGGATTTGGTTGGTCTGCCCATTCTTTGGCATCTATCACATTTTCTTGTAAACCTTCCTACATCCTTGTGGAGTGTTGGCCAGTAATATCCTATGTTCAAAATATTCATTGTTGTCCTCTTGGCTGCAAAATGTCCTCCACATAGTTCATTGTGACATGCATGCAAAATTCCATGTCTCATCTTCTCTCACACATCTCCTCATGACATGGTCTGGTCTAGTATAAAACAAACATCCAACAATCCATGAGAAAGGAAAATATTTTTCAATGAGTTCCCTTCTCTCTTTTGGAGAGAAGTGAGGAGGAATTCTACCTGTGACCAGATAATTATCTATGTCAGCATAACAGGGTGTTTGTACACTGATGGAGAATAAATTATCATCAAGAAAAGAGTCATCTATGGCTTATTTATCCCCTGATGTAGTCATCCTTGAGAGAAAATATGCAACAACATTATCCTTTCCTAATTATCCACAATGGTTATGTCAAACTCCTACATCAACAGTAACCATCTTTCCATCCTACCAGAGATTAGAAGTTTATTCATGAGATATCTAATGGCTACATGATCGGTGTGCACAAAGATTTGGTAACCTATGATGTAATGCCTGAATTTGTTCAGGGCATAGATCACTGCCAACATTTCTTTCTGTCACTGTATAGTTGAATTCTTGGCTCCCTATAAATTTTTTCTAACAAAATAAATGGCATTTTCAATAGCTCCTTCTTTTTGTCCTAAAATTGTTCCTATGGAATAATTTGATGTATCTGTATGGATGTGGAAAGGAAGCTCCCAATTAGGTCCCTTAAGTACAGGAGCATGAGTCAAGGCTACCTTTAAATCAAAAAATGCCTTGTCACAATTTTTAGTCCACTAGAATTCAGTATCTTTAGTGAGAAGAGTATACAATGGTGCTGCTATTTTGCTAAAATCCTTGATGAAATGCCTATAGTATCCTGCATGACCCAAGAAATTCCTTACATCCTTCTACTTTGTAGGTGTGGGAAGATTTGTGATCACCTCAATCTTTGCAGGATCTACTTGAATTCCTTTGTGGGAGATGTAGTGGCCAAAGACTACACCTTCCTGCATCATTATGAAGCACTTTTCACTATTTAATGATAGATTTTGGTCTTCACATCTCTGTAGGACTCTCTTGAGATTTTCTAATGCTTGATTTAAATCATCACCATAGATCGTAAAGTCGTCCATGTAAATTTCCATGCAATCAAGAGAGATATCTGAAAATATGCTAATGTCTTCCCTCTGAAAGGTTGTAGGTGCATTGCATAATCCAAATGGGAGTACTGAGTAGGCATAGGTCCCCCATGGATAGGTAAAGGTGGTATTCTCCTGGTCCTTTGGTGCAATTTAGATCTGGTTGTAGCTGTTGAACCCATCTAGAAAAGAAAAGTATTGCTTTCCTGCAAGTGAGTCCAAAACTTGATCTATGAAAGGTAAAGGAAAATGGTCCTATTTGGTGGTAGCATTGATTTCCCTAAAATCAACACAAACTCTCCATTTCCCTCCTTTCTTGGGCACAATCACTAATGGAGACACCCACTAGCTATCTGAAATGGGGTAAATAAATCCTGCATCTAGAAATTTATGTTGTTCCCCTTTTATAATTTCTCTCAAGGCAGCGTTAATTCTTCTTTGTGGTTGTCTCACTAGGGTGCAATCATCTCTGATTTAAATTTTGTGAGTGCAAAGCTTAGGGTCCAATCCCTTCATATCATGATAGTCCCACACAAATGCATGCTAGTGGGTCCTTAATAAGTTTTCCAATAACAACTGTTGTTCTTCACTCAGTTTGTTGTTAACATTCAAATATTTTCCCTCTGACACCTGCACTTGTGTAGTTAACTATATCATAGTTGCTTCATTGATGCATGGTACCTTGAGTTCATATGGAATTAATGTATGGGACATATATGTTTTTGTAGGAAGTTCAGCTATAGGAAGAGTGGCTGCAGGAAGAATGTCTGTAGGAATAGTGGCTGCAAGAAGAACAAGCAGAAGTGTCTTGACTGGAGTAGTAGAATGAGAAGATAATGCTTCCTCCACTTCACAATGGTTCTGAATGATGTTATCCAATACTTCATCTTCTTCTTGAAGATGCATGAAAGAGCTTCTGTCTAGCATCATAAGCTGCGCCACAGAATTAACTTCCTCGACCTCTTCATCAATATGTGGCCATACAGGATTATCCTCATCAAGGGATGGTTGAGTAGGAGGATAAAGAACAAAATTTTTGGTACTCTTCCCATTAGAAATGGTCATGTCTCCTAACCGACATCCAATATATGCATCTACAGTTGCTAACCATGGCCTTCCAAGAATAATGGGATACCCGCCTAGTGTGGCTTTGGGAGAAAGAATCATAAAGTCTATTGGGTACTCCCAGGAGTCTAGAATTACCACAAGATCCTCTACTATACCATTAGGCTTAACAATAGAACTATCAACAAGCTGCAGGACAATAGGAGTAGATATCATGCTTGCAACTTTTAGTTGTTGCAGGATGTCTTTAGTCATTACATGTATTGCTGCCCCTAAATCAATCAGAGCATTCTTTATTTGGATCTCATTTATAACAATTGCTACCACAAGACTACCTTGTCATAGATTGTGGTATCCTTTATGACTTGAAATAGAGGTATCTGGACACATATATGCTTCATCTGATCCAATATGTCAAAGGTTGTGTCCTTTTCTTCCTTTTTCTTGGCAACTTCCAATCTCTGAGGAAATGGTGGTTCTTGTTTAGTTTGCTTGACTTGGACTGGTTCAATATTTTTAGGTGCACTTGGCTAAATGTGATCATTCATAGGTTCCTCTTCCTCTTCTAGAGGAAGCTCAGTGATAATGAGCTTGGAAGGGGCTGCTAAAGTAGTTCCTCAATGCAAGTGGATGCCACTTACAGTCACAACATATGCAAGAAATTGATTTGAATCAACAAAATATACAGTCTACTATTATTGTTTATTATTTGGATTGGGTGTGGGTTGAGCTGGTAGCTAAGTAGGTTTAGGTGGATTTGAGCTTGGATTAGCAGGGGGAGGCATTATAGCAGGTTGTTGGGGCAGAGAAGGTGGCTGCATGCAACTATTTGGCTAGGTTGTCCATTGTTTTCCTCCCCTCCATTAGTTTGTTTGTTGCCAATTTCCTAGAGGTGGTTGTCAGTGCCCTTGAAATTGCTGCCAATTACCCTGAGGTTGTTGCCACTAGGGTGGAGAGTTTTGATGATTGAGCCAAGCATTTGGAGGGTTACCCCAAGGTTGTGGTGGATATCCTCCATAGCTGGATGGATATGGAGGCTGCCATTGGTTACCAGATGAATAGGAATTAAAATATGACCCAACATAAGATAGTGGATCTAGTGGCATACCTTGTCTTGGAGCCCAAGGTTTCCTTTGTGCAACATAGTAGACTAAATCTTCTTCAATATAGATTCGTTTGAACTCAAGTGGAATCTGCTTACTTTCAAGATTAGCTACCATCTTGCATCTACAGTCCTTCTTCTTTTTTCTGCAGTGGGGGAAATACTTTGTCAACATTGCCTCTACCTCCTCTTGTTTCTTCTTGGCTTGAAGTGTATCCAACTAAGTAGCTAGATTATTTATAATGTTTTGCTTGAAATCTGCTAGAAAGTGTGTGATCTCCATCCTTGAAACTCCACTGGTAGATGACTTACCCATAGAGGATTGGTAAGCTCTCCCTTTCTTTGAAGCTTCCTTGGAATAGTTCTGGCATATTTTCTTGATGTCTTCCCAAGGAACTTGGGTGATATATCCTCCTGCCATCAGGTCCAAGGAATCAGTGTAGTTCTCATTAATTCCTCTTAAGAAAAGCAACTTTTATGATCTTCGTTGAGGGTATGGTGTGGAGATTTTTGTAAGTAGAACAAAAACCTTGAAATGTAATCCTCTAGGCTCTCATCCTCCTTTTTTGCATCTTGAAAATGTCATCTCCTCTCTTGTCACTGACCCTACAATATTCCTTGCATTTCTCAAGGAACTTTGTCTTCATGTCCTCCCAAGTTTCCACACTATCCCTGCCTAGGCTCATGAACCATCTTAATGCAACTTCTTTTAGAGTGGTAGGAAATAGCCTAAGCCTATGGGCATCATTGGTATAGTCATAACTCTCGAGAGTATATCAAACTCAAACAAGAAGGTATCAGGGTCTTCAGTAAAAGTCCATAAAACTTTGGAAGGGATGAGCAGGGATATTTTTGAGATTTTCAACTTCATTATGATGGGAAATGGGGAAAGGAAAAGCTGGTTGGTTAGGTCTATTTCTATTTGCATCACCCATTCCTGCTTGATGGATTCCCCAAGCAAAGGGATTCTCAAACTGATTTTGGTCTTTAGAGGAAGCTTCAGAACTGGTCAAATCAGGAAATGCATCAGCAAAGGGGTTTGGCTCTTCTTCTTCTTCTTCATTCATCGGCAGATTTGGAAGCTCTTCTATCTGGAATGGATCAAGATTATTAGGAAGGAATCTCCCATAAGCATTTGTTCTCCTTCCTCTATGCATGCAGTATCAACTCACTATCAGCCATCTCACACAAAGAATTGGTAAAGAATAAGGGGGTCATTACTTCCTAAATGAGGGGTATGCTAAGAACAATTTTCAGAAATACTACAACAAGAAAAATACCAATGACTCCAAAGAACTTCCTAGTTTGATACCATCCCCAACAACGACGCCAAAAATGTTGGCCTCCTACAATGATTTAACAACTAGGCCTTTACAGTCATGATTCAGAGATTGGACATCTAACCTGAATAGCTATTTCAATCATCATGAAGGTGCATTTAAATTGTCAACCTAGGGACATGAACTTGAAATGGGTCAACACAGTATGTGCACTAGGAACTCAAAGTAGCCATTTTCATTCTACAACTAAGAAAGATGCAATGTTGAAAGTAAATTTCTTGGAAAGGAATAACATAAATGTTGAACATTAACCAACAACCATACTAAGCTTGAAATGCATGACATAAATAAAAATATGAACAAAAAATAGAAAACTACTTTGTCTGCTTTAGCTGTAGGAACAGTCACAAAATGGAATTCTAGTGGTTGCAAGAACAGTCAATGCTAGATTCTTAACTAATTACTGAACAAAAAGTAACAAATAGGATAAACTAAGCTAAGGATGAATTTCTCACCAAGTGGGCCCCCTTGGATAAGTATCCTCTACTACTAACAAAAACTCAGATGCTCAAACTCAGAACTTTATTTTATTCATCAAGAAACATATATTTTATTCATCAGGAAACATAAGTACAAAAGAGTAGCATGATTGTAGTGCAAGTACAATATCAGATTATGCAACCTTGTGAGAAGGAGCATCTGATCCTTATTTATACTACCAACTAAACAAGGCAGTCAACTCCATGAACTAGGAGGATGCCACATTAGGGAAAGCAGAGAAAGTGGGGCAGCGGTTACGTATGCATGGAATTTGATCAGACATGCATGTCGAGCCACAGATTTAGCATTGTAGTAATGCCCCCAATTTCTCAACAACAATAAAGACCATTACAAGGTGGTTACATTTGGTTTGCATGGGGAATCTCCTGCCGTCAACCTCCTTTGACCTTTGAATGATTCCCTCGCTGGATGTTATGGTGCATGCCTAGCTGGTGGTATCTTTCTCAATTTAGTATCCTCAAATTATCTACATGGCAATGTTATTACACACAATAATTGCATATCTGTAACCACCTTAAAGAAAATTCATTAACCACATGCAGGATTAATATAGATAGTCCATATAACATGCCAATATCATTAAAGATTTGCAAAAATAGGATTAGGCCCAATGTCTATAGTTTGAGGGAATATCATAAAAGTATCAATACTTAGCATCAAAGTCCATGATAACTCCAGCAAATAAGTCATAAATTCTACCCAAAATTAGACCATAAACTAGACTCATCAGTAATAAACTAATAACTCCATCTAATCAATAATACAAATCCATCATCTAGCAATTTCCATGATAATCAAGACAACCATAAGAGTATGATAATAACATCTATGCCTAGGAAAAAAATGGAATCCATAAAGATCTTATATATAATGTCTAAACAATAAACACATAAAACTCTATATCTATTATTAGTTATGATAACATCAAGGGACGTAGAGTAAATTTGGAACATAGAATTCAGAGGAGTCTTGCATGGTCTACCAAAGAACTGTGATGGTTGTTGTTATAAGAAAACTCCACTAGATAAACCTTATTATGGATATGAGTATCCACATTTTTGCACACGTTGGAGAAATAAGGAATATGTAGTTGGGAGGATGAGTATGGGTGTGTTGAGTATGGTAGTATGTGTTGTGTTCAATGTGAATATGAATGTGAGAAGTATATATATTTATATGTGATATTTAATTATACCCTTAAAGGTTTATTCTACACTCCCCCTTTGAAGGATCCCAAGAGGGCATCCATTGTGAATGTGACGGTTTGTAAAAGGTCTAATGTGATGTGATTAAACCTATATGTGAATAATTATGTGATATGTGTGTATCTAAATGTTTTGTGTTAGTTTTTGGGAAAAGTGAAGTAAAAGTGCATGTTGGGAGAGCTATGTGACCCCTAGTCGGGGGTGGGTTGATTTTCAACCCTATGGTTGGGTGGAGAGCCCATTGTCTATTAAGGTTTTTCTTTTCTTTTTTTGTATTTTCAAGTTCACACATGGAGTTGGAGGATATCTTGAGAGTTTGTATTTTAATGAATGTGATTAATGTAAAGAATGGAAGGATTCATTTTTTGAGAAAAGAAAGATAGTGTATATTCTATTGTTGTGTAAATGCTTGTATTTCTTGTGAAGTTTGTGTAAAGATCAAGAAGAAAAGTTATAAATCATCATTACACACTTGCATGCAAATAAGTGTTTAGATTGCTCATTTCAATGCTTAAGTTCAATTTGATAATGTTGCTTTATTAAATGAATATCATTTGGAACAAAAGGAAACATTAATTTACATTTAGTTGAAAGAAATATATCATCTTGTGCATTAGTTTAGTATGGAAAACTGAGAAAAGAAATACTTTTTGATTTAGACTAAACATATTGATGTAAATGTAGTTAGTTTTAAAATTAGTTTTTCCATTTTTCCTTAATTATCCTAAATTAATTTTTCAAAAGAAAATTATTAATATTTGTTTAAAAGCAATAAATTTAAACTAGTATATATAATCGTTATGAAATTTATGCATATATAATATTTATATATATTTATATTTTACAAATATATATATATATATATGATAAACAATATACATAATTATTTATAATGTAAATATTTAATTATTAAATAATAATAACTATTATATATATAAAATATTTTAATTGTAAATATATACAATAATATATATATATATATATAATCCTTATATAAATTAAATTTATTTAATTTTTAATTAAAAGAAACTAAAAAGTAAAGGCCAATGATGGTTGATGGGATGAGCCATTTACAGGCTACCCATCACCATGGGGCCTAGGCAGCGCCTATGGCCACAACCCATTTAAGGGAGGGTTATGAACCATGGGGGGTTCACCCACCCCAAAGGGGCATCACCCCAAACTTAGCTTGAACCATTCCTTTTAAATATTGTTAACATATATAAAAATTTGTGAGTCACCATTACAGTAAAATGAATGAAGACCTCTATAAATTTCTTCTCTTTGCATCCTAAAAACAATTAATTATGAGTAAACCAATAAATTCTAGAAATAATTCAACAAAGGAAAATAATAGATGAAGATACAAAAGAAAATGTGTTCAAAACTAAAAGAAAGAATCATATTTAAAGAATTTCAAGTTAGTTGTAAATTGGTTCTTTAGTTAGTATTTAAGAAACATAGCTAATTAGAGTATGAGTATATATATATATATAAAAGCAGGAGCTATTCTCCATAGTGTGTCAAATTATGATATTGCTATCAAGATTCATGTGTAGTTTTATGAGTCAAACTCATTGACCCATGGTTCATGAGTAGTGGTTCACAAGAACCCATCTCTCATGATAATGAATGGTCCACATAGCACTCATTGCATCTAGGTGATGCTCACAAAGGTGAAGCACTAGGCCTTCCTGAGAGGTCACCCATCCTAGTACTACTCCAGCTCAAGCATGCTTAACCACAAAGTTTTCCCCAAATGGGGAATTGCAAGCTAAGTGGGCTTAACCTTAGGGAAAAATCTGTGTTTAAGCGTGCTTGAGCTGGAGTAGTACTGTGATGGGTGACCTCCTAGGAAGGCCTAGTGCTTCACCTTTGTGAGCATCACCTAGATGCAATGAGTGCTAAGTGGACCATTCATTATCATGAGAGATGGGTTCTTGTGAGCCACTACTCATGAACCATAGGTTAATGAGTTCGACTCATAAAACTACACAATTGAATCCTAATAGCAATATCACTATTTATATTCTTTTGAAAATTAATTCGAATAACTAAGTCCTTTCTTTTATTCTTTTATAAAACTTATGTTTAGACAAACAACTTGGAAGGTAGTATAACTAGCAATCACATCTTGGTGTGCAATGGGTATGTCAAAGAGGTGCAGAAGGTCAATTAAGAAAAAAACGTTGGTTTATTTTTTGCATATGTTTGTGCAATACATGATGTTAATTGGTAGGTCATTTAACAAATGATATTGTTTGTGCAACAAAGGTCTCAATAGAGAAGTGATAGCTTCAAATCAACTATGCATCCACTTACAGGGATCCAGGCACAACTAAACTAGAGAGAATAATGGGCATTGGAAAGAAGAAAATGGACATTAAAAATTAATGTAATGGAGATTAAAGTGATAACATTATGAATTATCATTTTAATTCAATGGATGGACAAAATAAATCAAATGCATGAAAGAATACTACTTGGCTAGGACTATCTAATAGAATAATCACGATGTTAGACAAAATATATACAATAAAAAATTCTCAATAAAATAGTGGATGATAACCTCAAGGGCTAATAGTGTTACTCAAGGGCTAATATTTTATAACCTCCTCCTATACGACGTGGATGATGAGTTAAATGAAAATATTATCTCCATCTGATATGGATTTAGTAAAAAAAACCACTTAAATAATAGAATATCACAATAGTTACTATGGTTTGTTCAGTTTGTATCAACAAATTTATTTACAAATAAAATCACCAGCCACGTCTAATTACCCAAATTTATGTAGGACTATACCACAAAGACTTGTCAATGGTAAGTTGAATGGCGAAGAAATCTAAGTTGAATATGAAAATGGAAATGGAAATGGATCCTTTTATAGTCCACGATACCGGATGATCTATTTTTTATCGTCCCTGCTGAAGAGACCAAGCCTATCAAAGAAACTCACATCCCTACATAACTATAGTGTACCCAGGCAGACAATTGAATAACAAACCTAAACCTCATTTAAGTAAAATGTGATTTACAATATTTAGATGCATGCATGTCTTCTACATTTCCTTCATCTTCAATTGATTGAAACAACTTTGTTTCCTGCTAGTGTATGTGAAGTATCTAGTCTTGATGGCATAATCTAGTGGCAGAAGGCCTCTTGCATTCTTTATTGAAAACCTTGTGCACATTCCACATTTTCCTAGAAAATTCCATCTACAGTAAGAAGTCATGGCATTTGATACTGAGACTGAATCCACGCCGGACTCAAATCTCCGATCAATATTTTATGGGTGGGTGAGAGGATATAATTGATAGCATATGAGCCTAAGATAGTGTTTGTAGGGCCTAGCCCACCTAGGAGCATATCTTGTATAGCCAACTTGTAAACTATAGTCTAGTTATCACCCATTCACTTCCTCTCTGGGCTATGAAAGGGGAAAAGGAAGCACATTTCCAGGGAAATCTATAGAAATATAGGGCATCTCGTATCGAAATCAATTCCCTGCCCGAGCTTAGAATTATGTTGGTTTATGCAGGAAGATGGATTGCAGTGACTGAAAGCAAGAACATACAAAATTAAACCTTTTCATAAAAATTCAGTCAGAAAATACATACACAACTAGTGCAAAGCTTTCCCTGAGAAATACTAGGCATAAACCTTATTATAATCATAGTTAATGAAGACATCATATATGTTGAGCAAACACAAAAGTTCCCACGTAGTAGTTGGCATTTCTCATAGCGTCCATAGCAAACTATTTTGTTTTCTCAATAATGCTTATGCCAAAGTGATTCTACATGTGGTAGTGTTCAGAAAATTTTCAACTAACAACTAATATAGAGAATCTTGGCAGTGAACGAAAAGTTACCTAATATCTGGCAGCAGGATTCCACATAAATTGTATAGCAAGTAAAAAAGTAAATCTAAATATATCATTTTTTTTTGAGGTGGAGATAAGAATTACACAGAAATATTGGTTGTATTGGAGATCTAATTTTTATTACCTATTAAAGAGATGATTTAATTTGGAAATCAATTTTCTTCTGATTTTATTGCATTTAGTATAAATATATTATAATTTCAGTTGGTTTTGTAACAAATTTTTTTGGACATAACATATGTTTTATTGGTTCTAGGAAAATTCACCGCCAATAATTCACCCACGGAAAATTTACCTCAACAATTCACTGTGGGAAAATTCATTGCCAGCAATTCAACCCACGGAAAATTCACCCCCAACAATTCACCACCATGGAAAATTAACCACATTAAAATGAATTTGATTAATTCACCACGGCAGTGAATTGCTGGTGGTGAATTTTACTTGTGGTGAATTTGTCATGGTGGTGAATTTTATTTGTGGTGAATTTGTCATGACGGTGAATTGTTGGCCGTGAATTTTCGTCGATGAATTGCTGGCAGTGAATTTTCCTTTTATTACGTGAGAGAACTTTCAAGCTGAAATCTCACACTACATATAGCCTATCCAATAACAAGAATTTTAACAAACATGTCCATCACAAAATGTGAAAAGGCCAATGGAAAAATAATAGATATATTCCCAAATTGTGGTTAATGTCACCTCCAGTTGTTTCAACGAATGAAACAACAATTAAAATTCCATGATCATAATAATTTTCATCGTTTTACATCCATCTCCAACTATTTGTGCCCTTGATCTCAAAAATCAGTCAAATTTCCTTCAGCATAGTAAAAGTCCTAAATAAATTATAATTAGAAGAAAATTAGTTTCCTATTTAAAATATTTCAAAGTTTTTCAAGACCTCAACAACCTAAGTTATCAATTACAATTTTTAAACTTATTTAAACATGATTAATAGAAGAAAATTTTAAGGAAAAATCAATAGATGAAATGATAATAAATGTAGAAAAATTAAAAAATAAATCTTAGAACCTTCCAAATAATCATATAGTCAATATTTAGGTAAGTGGGAATTAGTGAAAATCTACATTGTTGATATTGGCATTATTATTAGATGATTTAATTTATAAATTTAATCAATAATGATTATTCCATGTAATAATGTAATTGTTCCTTTTTAACTTAACACTACTTCATTATTGATTTAAATTAAGTTAATATTATTGATGCTTGAAAGGATTAATCTAGTATTTAATTTTTTTTAATTTTCTATATTTAATTGAGTAACACACTTCTCGATAATATAATAGTCTTTCCTAACAATCTATAGATTGAATGATAGAGTTTAATTTACAATTAAATTTTTATTTCATTAAAAGTATTTTTTAACATATTTCTTAATGTTCTTTTATTTTAGATTTAATAGGTTGTTTGTGTGATTAAAGATCATGTTAATTTAACCTTTGTATAGTTGTCTTTATACCACCTTCACTCTTTGTGCAAGCACTTATGATGACATCATTAACTTGATACCATTACAAACACTAAGGATATTATACATAATTTCTTCTTGCTAGTATTATACTTTTGAAAAAAATGGGACAGGGTATGTAATAGTGCATCCACATCTTGTTAAAGAATAAATTTGTTATATCTTTTATATTTATTTTTTCTTATATGGAGATGAGATCCGCACCTTGGTGAATCCATCCGCCACAAAATAAAAAATAAAAAATAATGCTTCATAATTTGTTATCTACTCACAAAATCCATAGAAATACTTTTCCATGATCTAGTAGGCACCAAAAGAGTTATATGTTCCTTCTTTCTACATATTATATTTAAAAGTGCAACATAACTTGCATCCTCTAATATGTTTTTCTACTTTGTACTTGCTTCCTAGGCCAATAAAAAATACCATTGCAAATGAAACTTTTTTCTAACACCAAAATACCCTACCAGTTTGGAGGATATACCTCCTTCATAATTAAAATGTTTACTCCTTTAACACACATAATTTACAAATCCTATAAAGTAATCATTCCTTGAGATAGAAGACATAATTATTTTTTAAACCCTTGTTCTCACTAGTATTTGTCCCCAAAATATAATTATTTCCCATACTCTTCTTTATATTCTTCTCCAGTGATAAACTCTAATTGTGTGATCATAGCAAGAATTGATATAGGCTTTGAAATATGTGGCCTCAATAGCATGTTTCGAAATAAAATATTCTTCACTATTTTTTATTTGATGACCAAGTGAAATTTATATAGAAAACCTAACCATGTATAATCTCACACTTATTGCAACTTATTTTGAACCTAGAATATTGTAAATGCTTATGTTATGTGTGCAAAAAATTTCCCTACAAGTAAATATTGTCTTTATTTCTTGATTATGTTGAATAATGTATAAGCATCCTTGGTGTACACCAAATATTTCCTCACCATTGAAGTGAAGAACTCTGAATGGTAGCATAGTAGTTTTTCACCTTGTAATAAGATGACTCCTATTACATACTCATTAGCATCCATCTCAACCTCAAAGAGAAACTATAGATTAGACTAGGCCAACACCAAATCATTGAAAATATTAAATTCCTCAACATTTTAAAAGATTTATCATGTACACTACTCTAATAAAGGTTCTTACCTAATTCTACAATTGAATATTGAGGGGAAACTGTGGAAGAGAAGGCTATAATGAACTTATTAATATATTGTGTAGCACCTACAAAACTCCTTGTTTCTATGGCACTAGTTGGAATGGAAAATATTCATTTACAAATTCATATTTCTTCAAGTTTCATAATTTTATTTTTATTTCAACACTTCCAAAATCTATCTCAAATATATCAAATACTCCTACCATGTTGCAATGATAATTATAATATCATCTATATATACAATAGTACAAATGTATATTTGAACCTTCTCAGTATACCATTCATTAAACACATGAAATTATTTAGTACATTGCATAAAAAAAGGAAGAAATATTCTTGCATATAAACATTGTTTGGCATTGAAAAAAATCATGCATCATCCTTCATTCTTACTTGATGATATCCTAATTTTAGATCCAATTTTATAAAGTATATATCATTTTTTAATATATAGTAGGTCATTTATCCTTGAGAGAGATATCAATTCTTGATAGTAATGTTGTTGAGAGCACAATAATCTATGCACATCCTTTAGAATTTATCCTTGTTTCTTACCATTACTATGGGTGATCCACATAATGAATTTCTAGGACATATTACATCCTACTTAAATAAATCTTGAAGCTATTGTGTTACTCCATTACTTTCCATCAATAATTATCAATACAAGCTTAAATTTGATAGAGGATATTCAAGAACTAAATGAATCACATGATATATCTCTATCTTAGGAGGCAATCCCTTTGGTTCAAAAAATGCCTTCTAAAATTTGATACCAAAAATTCTTCCAATAATTTGGTCTTCTTGCTACTATGAGACACTAAAGAAATCCCAAACCCCTCATCTTGTTTATTTTTCAAAATTAGAAGATAAAACTAATTGCTTTTTGGATGAGTTTGAATGCTTTATTAGAAATTACCATACTAATCCATGCCTTAATTTAAGGTCTCTTCACCATATATTTGACTCCATTATTGACCCATTGGTACTTTTTTTCATTTATCTTGAATATACAATACCACACATACAAACATAAACTACCAAGAAAATATGAAATGCATCAATTAAAATTGCATATGCTTCTACTTCATCTATATTGAGAAATACAATTAAATTCAAAATTGCACCTTAACTTATACACCATTTTGGCTCTCCATCTTGTTATCCAAAATAATAAACATTGCACAACAAAGGTAATCCCAAGGATGAATTTTCAATTGAGGATAATGAGGCAAAATCAAATAAGACCATGGGTAGTTAGGGACCAAGTCATCAGGTAAGATAAATTCTCCTTCACTTTAGGCTTTGTAAGGATAGGGAGGACTCCAAAAAATTTCTAATATAACATAATTAAAGAGAAGTGATAAATTAGACTCGAGGCCTTATAGATGAACTATACTCTAAGCATAAGAAACCCTATTTCATTGTTTTGATTAATAGGGAAAATAGGTTTTGAGGGGACCAAGTATCTATATATTTTTTAGTAAAAAAAAATGATAGAAACATCCTTTAAGTATATTAAAACCAATGCATAAAACCAAACATATTCTATAATTCATCCCTAAATATGTTATTAATCCTATATTATCCCTCATGCATAGCTACCAAGAAAAAACATAATGCATGTATCTCTCTAAGAATGCTACTTAGAAAGCTCATAGATGATATATATTGTTAAAGAAATGAGATAAAAACTGTGGGAAGATATATATTGTTGAATCAATGAGATAAAACCTATGGGAAGATATATATTGTTAGAGCAATGAGATAAAAATTGTGGTAAGAAAAACTACCTAGAACCAATGTTGATATATTATTTGATGCATTTGAAAAAGTGATTTGATGGGGGAGTTGAGAGCCAAATTGGTATCTTAATCAAGAAATAATGAAACATATGCATATGGGAAACAAATATTGTACTAGTGAAGATGAAACATCCTTCAATATCCATTGATAAAACATATGGTTTATATGTTAGACAAGAAATAATTTTTTAGAAAGGCTTCCCAAAGGCCTTATGATATCTATGATGATCAACTATTTTCCTAAGTCCCATGCCAAAAAATGTTCATGAAAATAATTGATAAGAAATACACGGAGATATTGCATTAAAATATTTTATATTCATTGATTAATCCTATCATTGGTTATAGAATACATATTATTCACGAGCTTAAAAATTAGGGGTTCATAATGCTTAACACACTAACACTAAAATATAGAGTAGAGGACACGTTGAGAAAATTACTTATAAAACTTTTCTAGCCAAAGGCCACGAATCAAATTAATACAAGATAAAAATATTACATATATACAACTAAAGGTTTTCTAAAAAATTGTAAGATGGTGTACCACATGTCAAAATATGAGGCATAATAAGAAAAAACTAAATATTATGCAACGTTAAAATACTTTAATAGCATGGAGGTTTCATTTTTTATAATTTTTCTAGAAGAGATGTCCTTGGGAGTTGATTTCCTACAAATTAGGAGATAAAATTATTTATTTAGCCAAGAATCCCACCAAAATATCCTAAAGAGCACAAAATGGATATTCAACTAATTCTAGGATGGCATGCAAGGCAAGGAATTCAATCTTGAAAAAAGGTAGGACAACCTACACATGACACATAGAAAGACAAGTGACATAATAGAACATGGTAAAACTTAAAAATATCACCATAATTAATAGGTATCTCATTGACCCATAAAATTTATACCACAACCACCCACCATTCAAATACATTGAATCCCATTTCCATAAAGATATATACCAAGCCTATAGATTAGGAAGTGTTGTAACATGATATTGCACCTTGTTGGAATAGGTCCAATATTCCAATAAAATAATCAAATTGATCTCAAGGTGTGTAACCTTGCAGGTGATATTAGACCTCTAGAGATACTTGGATTCCATTCTAACCTAAATGTAGTGTGTTGACCCAACACTACATAAACCTATAGATTAATTCTATTATAATAGATTGCAAAGGAAAGGGGGAGAGAAATTGCAAGAAAATTAAAAGGGCGATGATGCACCTAGATTAAAGTGTATTTCTTGTTTCCCATTATAGCATAGAGGATCAATTAGAATACTTCAAAAACTCGCACAATTCTTTATCATACCAACTCCTAGAGGTGTATACATGGAGGTAAGGGATTTGAAAAGCACTAAGAGGGAAAGAGTTGATCCACACTTAGCTTCAACAAATGAATTTAACACATCATATAACATAGAAGAACAATACAAATTCATTGAGACATAAAGGTACGAGAGTTTGATACAACACATTAGAAGTGAGAAAAGGTAAAGATGGTAGTTTTCATTAATATAGAGGCATGGGGCTCATTTATAGTTGCAAAGTTGTAGAAAAATGCAAGTCTATAAAAGAGAGACAAAAAAAAAAGATACTCCCTTACAAATGAGGCTTAATAGCTTATATCATCTCCTAGAAGTCCAAAGACCAAGAAAGGATGTTAGAGGTTGTAGGGGGAACATGTACTTCAACATTAAAGGACATATAAAGGTGTCCATAAAATCTATTACAAAATGTGACCAAGTGACGATTCTACCAAAATATGCATTTGTAGAAATTGATGAGGAATAGGTGCCACTTTTTCATTCAAATCACAAAAAAACATTTAAATTTTTTTAGTAGGCCCTATGAATTAGGAACTAGTAGTTGAGGGTTTTAATCATGTTGTAGGGGAGGTAGGCAGAAGAAAAAAATGGTCTAGAGCATCATCCTTTGTTGACTTGTAGCAACTACCATTAGTGGGAAAATATCATCAAGGAATAGTTGGAGGGTGGGTGGGAACCAGGAACCGTTGGAAGTTCTCATGGTTCAAGGAACCATCACTAGCTCTAACATCTATCTTTCCTTTTTATCCTTTTTCATATCCTAAGCTATCAAGGATCGGTCCTCGAATAGGAACTTGGAACTTTGTTGGAGGTTTTCATGGTTCCAAGAACCATGGGAATATTTGAAACTTCTTTTCCTTACTTGTTCCTCTTGAAATTGCATTATTTCTTGGTACTCTCTTAGTGCTCTTTACTCCTTTTATATTTGGGGTTTACTCGGAACTAATAAATTGTTGGAGGTTCCTATGGTTTTAAGAACCATTGGAACTCCTAACACCTTCTCCTTTGTCTTTATTTTCATGTGCCTTCACTATGTGTTCATTTTCCTTTCTATTTCCTCCTTAGCCTTTATCTCTATTTCCATTTGTTAATAAAATATCTCCCTTGCTAGTGATACTACAAGGATCGTAATCATTGGGATAAAATTTACCAAAACGATTGGCTTAATAACTTTTGAAATAATCTTTGCATGATGTCGCATGAAATAATGGTCCTGAGCCAAGCATCTAAATATTTGTAGTAACTTCTCCTAAAGATAAAAAAAATAGCACCGACATCTTTTTCATAAGTTTTATTAGCTTCAATTTCTTTTGAATAATCTTAAACCTTCTTATTTTTAAGGGACCAACATTTTTCTTCGTGTGGCCTTCCTTACCACACTACTAGCAACTAATATTTCTACCTCTAGATTTTGATGTTTTGTTGGACTTTGATCTTCCCCTCCGATTATATTTTCCTCGATCCTTTTTTATCCCTCTATTTTCAATGACCAAAGCATCTCTTGATGAATTACCTTGTCTTTTCCTTCTCATTTCCTTACTAAGAAAAATCCCAAAAAAATCATCAAATTTTAGTAGGATTCATTTCTTATTAAATATTGAGTTGTTAATAGCCACAACAACTGTTTCCTAGCTATCGAGTAGAGAACACAATAACAAGATGGCCTTGATTTCATCATCCAATTTGATGTTAATGGAAACTAATTGGTTGATTAAGGTGTTAAATTCATTCAAGTGATTTGTGATATTACCACCTTCCTGCATTTTTAAATTGTACAATTTTTTCATCAAAAATACATAATTCAATGCAGAGGCCATCTCATACAAATATGAAAGATTGATCCCATAATCCTTTCATTTTTTCTCTATTACAACATTAAACAAGGAATTGTTGGATAACAAGAAAATAATTGTGGCCACTACCTTTCGATCCAATTTGTTCTAGTCTTCATTGGTTTTTTCAATTTTCTTTACAATAGGATTGAAAGGTCTTTTTCAAGGATACCTAGGGACACATCCCCCCTTAAAATTCCTTGTCCCTATCCATGGGATGTCCCAAGTATAGGGGGACAGCTGGGTGATGGTCCCCTAGCATCCCCTTCTTTTTGCAAAACTTGAGAAATGTCCTTGAAACTAGGAATCAATCAAAAGGAAAAGGGGGATGCCTGAGACATCCCTCGACCATCCTGAGAATGGCAGGTCATCCCCCACGTGTTTGTAAGTTTAAAACAAAAAAAAGCATATTACAAAAAAAACTTCCTCAAGAGTTTTAAACTTGTTTTAAATAAAAACATGTTTTCAATATACAAGAAGTGTTACTATCAAGTTGTCTAATATGTTGTCTAGATGAGTCATATGCTAAAGAGTATGCACATGATGAATATTTTGGAGGAATAAATCACCTCTTGTAAGGGACAATAAGTGTAGATTAAGCATTGTCCAAAGAATGTCATCTGAAAGATGAGTTGCTCTACAAGTTGGGAAATCTTCGTGTTCTAATGAATGAAAAAAAAAGGTTATGAGAGAAGCACACAACTCCAATGTTGCATGTCCCTTTGGTGTAGCAAGTACAGTAGCATATTTTCATAGTTATGTCACTATGTGTACCACCAAAAATACAAGATGATGTTTCATGTTTTTCAATTCATAAGGGGGTGGTGTATAATATACACTAGAATATTTGCATGGTTAGCTGTACCACCAAAAATGCAAGAGGATGTTTCATGTTCGTCAATTCATAAGGGGGTGTCCCTAGGGAATTGGTTGATTGGTCACGACTAATTGTTTATCAATGGGAAACCTTAGTTTGATACCCTTGGGGGTTGGTAGTCCACCTCATGTTGTGTGCTCACCAAGAGTGGGAGGGTTTATAGGAGCAATATTTTGTAATAAAACTCATGACCAAGTAGTAGATGATGATCGAATAATTACCAATTCACCTTTGTACAACAAAAAAAAACATAAGGGATAAATTTTAGAAAAATGTCCACATTCATTCCATGCAAGAAAACTGATAAGGACAATGAAGTTACTCATATTTTTCACTAATGCTTAGATAAATTTGGTTTTCCTAGTTCTATTATTTCAGACAAAATGTAATGTTCTTGGTCAAATTTTGGATCACTTTGTGGAGGAGAATGGATACAAGATTGAAGAGGTCAAACACTTTCCATCCCAAACAGATGGTTAAACTTTCATAGCAAACACAACATTGGTGCAACTCTTGAGAGGATATGATGAGGGAGCAAACCCGAGACACAAAAATAATGCACACAACTAGCAAACTTTATTGTTATTCAATAATGAAAAATCTTACATGCAGAGGATCCCAATCCTCGAGCTCTGCAATACATGCAAGCTACAAAAGTCTCAACAAGAAAATTACAAACTTACTGAAAATTACCTAGATCCCCCTTTCGCAGCATGCGAACTTCTTTTCCCAAAAAGTTACTCAAAAATTAGAAACAAGCCCTTGAATAGACCCATTTCAGTTTGGAACCAAAAACATCCTTCGAAACAATATTTTTGGCTATTTGGCACCAAAATTACAATTTGAAATTCAAGTTAAACTTCACAGTTGAAAATTAGCACATTTCTAAAATATGCACCAACTTCCGGCAGCCATAACTTTTAATCCAACCGTTGGATCTTCAATGATAATACCTTTTCAGAAAGCTCTCGAAAGATGATTTTCCACAAAGTAGGCCATTGGCAAACTACTTTGGCATTTTTTGCAAATTTTCAGGCCCATCTGGGATCGTTTAGTGCCTCAAACTGAGCTCAGAAGGTTGTTCAGGGCAAAAAGTAGAAACTGGAACTTGAATAACTTTCAAGTCGTGAATGATCTTGACCTAATTATTTCACCAGACTATTATTTTTCCATCCTGAACCTTCCCATAAATTTCTGTCTTCCCACGACTTCAAATTCAAACCTGCTAAAAATAGCAGTTGAGCAGAAAAAGCAGAAAGCAGTTCTGAAAGTTGGAAACTCTTATTCAACGAAAAGGGTATCCAGAAATGTAAAAAACATCTACAAAAAGAAAACAACAGGAACAAAAATGGAAATCATCTTTTTGGGTGATGCAAGATTTCCCTCACACCACTGTATGCTCCTGCATCAGGATACAATAGGAAGTATTCCAAAGACTACATATGATAATTTGGCATATATTCAATACTCATGCAATATGATAATGCAAAATTCTGCAAATAAGTCTCCTTTTGAAGCATATTTTGGTGACTTTAATCCTACTATATATTATTTTGTGATGAGAGAGCCAAGAGGAAGCCAATAAAAAAATATCAAAAAAATGCAAAGGGCTGAAAAATTCATTGGCAACATATATTTTATCCATGTTAAGGTTCCCAAATTTGGGGACGACCATATAAAATATAGGGAAAATTTAAAATGCATAGGGAAATTTTAAATATTCATATGATAACATGGATAAGGAAACATATAACATTTGTGTTCAACATTATTTTTATGTTAAGGTTCTATAATGTATATTATGCATGCCTTATCCATGTTATCATATGAATATTTAAACTTTCCCTATATTTTTAAAATTTTCCCTATATTTATATAGTTTTCCCCCCTGCCATCCCCAAATTTGGCCTCAAAATCATGAAACTAGAGGACTCATCCCACTGTCCCCTGCTTTCCCCATCCTAGAAACTTTGGGTAACACTGGTTTTTTTAGATTAACATAACTTCGAGTTGTAAATTCCACATCTTGAAATTTTGTCCAGAAAATTTCTCAATTCTCCATTTTTCCACCTCCTCCATTTATTTAACTCGACGTACTTTGAATTGTAAAAGAAATGTGTAAGACGCTTCCTATGATGTTTGTAAAAATTTTCTACTCACTTCTCCACTTATCTGGGACCAATTGTTAATAAAAAAAATAGATAAAAAAATTTAACACTAATGGTTAATAATAGAGATACAAATGAATACACACAACAGATCTATATGGTTCACCAAAGAAATATTACGTCTATGAGAAAATTGAGCTCAGATTTCTCTTTTATTAGTTGCATTGAATACATGAAACTATTAGTGAAGACAAGTGTTACATTCATACATTAATATTGAGCTCATCAATGAAGACAAAAAGACTAAAGACAAGACAGATGAAATGAACAATCCACTAGAACTGAAGAGAGGGACTTCACAACTTAACACAAATCACTTATTCTGTATAACCTCTCCACCCACATCTACAAGAATCAATTCATTGATTTACTCTCGAAATACACTACCTCCTCTCTCTACTTGTCCTCTCTAAAGACAAAGCTAATCCACATTCTATAATCTGTAAGGTAAATATGATAACAAATGATAAGAGGATTGGAAGAATAGCTTAAAAATATTTTGAGATGCCAAGGACATCGAAACTAAAATAAATAATCAATGAGCAAGTATTAAGTGATCTAAAATTAAAAATTATTTTAAAATTAATTAAAACTTAAGAAAGTTGGGAGCAAGCAGTACGAAATGACATGTTCAATTCAATTAGATAAAAAGATGAGAGATTATTTTGTTTTTGATTAATTAAGTAGGGAAGGGCCCTCATCTCATGGTTACACAATCAAAACAAAAAAAAAGAAAGCAGGGTGGGAAGAACAACACCAACCGCCACCAAGATACAACTGTTATTTTTTCCTTTAGCATTTAGTTTCACGCCATTTCTCTATTTTTTTTTATAATTGATTCACTTCTTTACTTTCATGTATTTTTTATTTTCTATCCTTGTTTCTAAACCTTCTTAATTTTGAGCTAATTTGAAAATAATAACTTTAAAATTGGGAACTTAAAACTTTCATCAATAATTATTTTCTTTGGTTTCCTTGTCTTATTTAAAACTCTTCACATTGATTATTTTTTTCAATTTCTTTTTCCTCCTTAACATCTTAATAATTTTCAAGTTATTCCTACCATCTTATTATCCATTGGTATGATCCTAATGATGGACCATAGCGTGATTCAAAATGTCAATAAAAATAAAATATAAGTAATATTTTTTTCCAAAAGATCTTCTCAATCTAATGGACTCTAATAACCTCATATACTTGAATTTTATCTACCAAAGTGTCTATTTTGAATCTCTAAGATATTATAATCCCATTTAGCATCAATTCACTTTAAACCAAACGAATGCTTCACTACTAAAAATTGTCTACCATTGAATTGTCTTCATACTGTCCTTTCTTATTGGCACAGTCTACAGATTTATCTTATCTTTGCTATGCCTTTTTCTAGAAAGTACAGTCACTACTAGTTAGTGAGGCAATAACATTTACTAAATCCTAAATGTTCCCATCACCATGCTTCTTTTCCTAATCAATTGCATCATATTGAATTTTTTTCTTTGTAGAGAATTTCACCAAAGAGGTACACTCTAAAGTTACAAAGTCTATGTAATGATTTCCCAATGTCTGGAGTTACTTATGGTTACTAGGTTTGATCAAAGGGAGACATGCAAATATTAATTGTTGGAAGCATGTGACTATTGATTGTTTCATTTTACAATGATGTTATTAAGGGAGGTGCATTCTTAAGTTGGAGGAGGCATTTATTTTTTAGAGACTCACAAAAAGGATTTTAAAGTAATGTTTGCTTCATCTGTAATCACATTAGTAGGTAACTCAATTGGTAAAGGTATTATGATGCAACTGTTGGGAAAATGTGTCTCAACCTTGCAATTATATGTGGTTTATTGTTGATAGGATGCATATATATTTATATATATGTTTCCTAGTTACACTGATAGGTGTATACAATGGCAGTGTTGGAACTGTAAAAATATGATAATTTTTCATGTTGTCCATACCCATGCATTTTCCAAATGAGTCCTAACTTGAGCACATTTTCCTTATTTTTAGCCATGATCCATTGAGTCTTGAATAATTCACATCATGGTCTATATCGGCATGTGAGTACCTCGGTCTCCCTGATCCATTTTGTGTTTTCTGCTTATAAATGTTTGTGTTGCCTGTCGGCAAGATGTTTTTGATGTCATAGCGATTGGATTTTACCTACAGGTGGCTTTCGGCAAGACTTTCACATTGTTTTAGTGACAGAAAGGGAACATATCGGTAGGAGTTATATCGTCGGAATGAGGTCTTATCGATTACATTATGTCTCGCAGACTGACATATATGGAGGTACATCGGCAAGAGTTGTGGCATCAATATAAAGTCATAGTGAACGCTTCTGGTCTCACCGACTAACATATTAAAGGATCACTTCGGCTAGACTAAGGGTATTTGGTTTAGGGTCTTAGCGAATTCAAATGTGTCTCACCGACCATATGCACATGGAGGCTTATTAGTAAAACTAATGGCCATCGATGTAATGCCTTGGCGAGTGCTACGTGTCTTACCGATCAACAACAAAGGGACTTATCAGTGAGAAAATTTTCTTTTGGGGTGAGGTTTCACCGAATATCTTCTGTCTCACTGACAGAGCACAAGTGGTTTCTATCGATTGGCTTTCGGTGAGAGGTTGGTTGTGTCTCATCAATCAAGTGTGAACTCGGGGCTTTCGGTAAAACAAAGGGTATTCTATATAAGGTCTCCCTAATAACAATAAGTCACGGTGACCCGCATGAGATAGAAGGTTACATTTTGGTGAGAAAACTAATTTGTATCAACGACCAGAAGAAAATTACATGGCTCTTGGCATGACATAAGGTATTCAATATGTTTTCTCCCTGATGGTAGAAAGTCATGGTGAAACACAAAGAACACGAGGTGACTGACAGTGATATAATTTCCTTCAGCATGACTACTAGAATGTCTTGGCGACTATCTCAGCGAATGATTAACAAAGGCTCAAACACTGTGGCTGATGTGTGAATGCTAAATATAGTTGCAGGCTGACATGGGATTTTCCCAAATACTATGGTTGGCTGAAATGAATTTGGAATCGATGTGTTTCCTGATTATGGTGTATAAATATGCATTCCCAATTGTAAATGAAACATCCGATTTTAGAATAGATATAGTAGGTAGATTAGGAATGGATACAGTAGAATAAAGTTCTCATATCAGAGATTATGATGCATGTTAAATTCAAATGGCGATTTCAATGAAAATCAATTGGTGTGGCAATTTATTTTTGGTGTCAATTGTCTGTTGAGTTTATTGAAAAGTATTGCTAAGCTGTCTCCAAGTTGATTCTTTCTAGTTGTTTAAATTGATATAACAAGTTTATTTTTAGTTTATCAGTGTGCATTTGTTGTATCTGTGTGATTAATTGATTGGTTCTTTCAAGGAGAGATTAAATCCTTTTAGTTGATCATAGTAATCAAGGGGATTCATCTGGATTATTAAAGTAGAGCTTAGTAGTCATAATCCTGCATGTTTCTACAAGTTATAAATAGATCATATGCTGACAATTTGAGTTTCTGCCAGAATAAGTTGCCCACTTTTGTTTCATTTGACTTTGCGTACCCAATAAGGCACTAGTCTCTGCATTTCATCATTTTGATTCATTCAGTTTCTTTACATCTGTTAATTGAGAATTTTAGGATTTAGATTAAGAAGATTGCTATTGCTATTTGTATCAAGTTTGAACTCATTTGTTCACTTCCATCTACCATTGTGGACAAATAATTGCAAGAAGGATAATCATAAGTCAAGTTTGCTTCATTCAGATAGGTACACTTGCCTAGGTCTGGCAACACTTGAAGAGTAGAAGGTTTAATTCATTTGACCTTGTCTATTACCCTAAAGCGTATCAAGAGATTGGCAGCCTCTTGAGGCATCCTGCCTGCGTTTTTGAGAGCTAACAAATTGGTGACTCCGCTGGGGACAAACATATGAAAATTCAGTTGAAGACCATCATATAGAGTCATTGAAGGAAGATTTGTAATTTGAGAAGTTTTAGAAAAGGTGATTCCACTGGGAGAAGATTAGAAAGAATCATTTTCCTAATTTTGGTAAAGTAGGTGGCAATTCTGGAAAAAAATTTTTGATAAAGGATGGAATTTGTGCACGGAACGAAAGAATATTTTGAGAAGCAGTAGTTGATAAGAGGAATTGAAGAATTGAAATTGAAAAAGCTACAATTGGAAAAGAATGAATACACAAATGCAGGAAGGTATTGGTCCCCTCAAGCACCTGATAGTACAATTGGAAATTTCTACAATGGAGGCAGTGCATATCATGTACAACATAACACATATTCTCCACAATTTTTGAAGCAAGTAAATACTTATCCAATCCCTCCTGGACAAATATTGGCAAGTTATCAAGAATTTCAATGTGATCTGTGTCAAGTGCAATGTCAATGTGATCAATGTCAAGTGCAGCACAACTCTAGCCCACTTGGAGATGTTAGTTAGAATATGCAACAAGGTATGTATCAAAACCAACAATCTAAAGATGATGAATATTTCAAAAATATTTTGGATGCCTTTCTTAGCATAAGGAGATATAGAGGATAATTTGGGTACTCTTTGCTCTACAAAATGACTGATATTTGTAAGAAAACTCCTATTAAATTCCCACCTAGTGAGTTTGAGATCATTAAGTAGTTTATGAAAGTGTATTAGCCAAACCCAATTTGTTGGCCTGAATCATAGATACGCGTTTCTCTTGATCAACTAGATGAATGGACTAATATTGTAGATAAGAAAAAGTATGAAGACAATGTTGACATCATTGATGAGGATGGAGACATTGATTAGATTATGCAGCCGATAGAAGATGAGAAATGTGTAAGTCAATATGATTCCTATAATAGCTTGCATGATGAAGATGAAGGTACAAGATATCTCTCTTGCATAATAGATTGTGACAGGGAGAGCAGTGTGTGTTATGAGGGATCCAGTGAATATTCAGATTGTGAAGATGCACCTATGGATTTTGATTTGTAGCAAGGTGATTCTTGTAGTTCTTATGGTGATCGAGAGGAAGAGGGAATGGACAATGTGAGTCCACTTGACAGTGAAAAAATAATACCTTCAGCTGCAGTTGAAAGCTATGAAGACACATTCGATGAGGAAGAGGTTTGTACATCTGAAAATGGTTTCCAAAAATTTTCAAACCCATTGTATGTTGAAGTGATAAAAGAGGATCAGATGATATTTTGCAAAGGTACGTCCAAGAATGAACTTCAGGTATTTTCAAATCCACTTTATGATAGAGAGGAGATAATTTCAAACAAACAAAGTGATTATGGAACAAATGATTGTGCTAATAATCTTTCTAATTTTTCATTCTCTGATGATCCTTGACCTCTATTTGATGATGACAAAAGTGAAGAATATAACTGTAGTGATGAAAATGTAGAAACATGTTCACTTAGTAGTGAGCAAACTTCAGATTTGCTAACTCTTGATTACTAGAGATATGTACATGAGGGTAATCTTGAAGTTTTGTGTCTAGCTTACAGTTGTTTTGATAGTGAAATATCTTTGTGTGATGATTCTTGTGACTCTCAGTGCATTTCTTGAGTTGATGGTGAAACCTTTGAAGTTGATCAAAAGTCTGTGTCCATTCAAGATGAGGTATGTGATTTTGAAATTTTTAACTCACGTGGAGAAGACTTTTACCTGCATACCAAGGATGATAGAGGTCCAAATTTTATTGGTTCATATATGCATGATATTGATGATATGATTCATAATCCAGTGTTGTATCCAAATGGTTTGTTTGTTTTAGACGGTGATGATATGGAAAAAAAAATTAATTCTCAAGAGAAGCACCTTGATGGTCAATTTTCAATATAGTTGGGAGAGTGTTTCATAATTCATAACAGTGAGAAAGATAATGAGGAATTTTTCATTGAGTATGCATAAAATTTGTATGTTGAAGTTGACAGAAGTTTGTCCCATGATGATGAAGAATTTGAACTCCAGGATGGTGTAGGGAATTTGGGCCAAACTAAGCACAATGATTCTCTAAGAACTTTAAATAATAATGAAAGGGCAGAGTGCATTAATGTCTTCAAGAAGAATCTGATGAACTCAAGACAAAACCAGGTATTTGACAAGGGAAAGTATGGTTTGAGTTTCAAATCATAATAGCTCAAAACAGGTGAAATTGAAACACAAAGGATTAAGGGTTGCTAATGCATGGATAGCTCTTGGTGATCCTCTTTAAAATTATTTTCCATGCACATTAGTTTCGGGTTTTTTTCATCTCCATTTTGCATTCATTTTCCATTCACTCCATCATGTTGCATGATCTTTCATCACTTTGTGCCTGGTCTACTCACCCAAAGATCTGGATCCTTGCAATGATCTTACTATCATTCATCCCCAGACAGAGCCACTATTGGAACTATAAAAATTTGATGATTTTTCATGTTGTCCATACCCATGCATTTTCCAAGTGAGTCCTACCTTGAGCAAATTTTCCTTATTTTTAGCCATGATCCATATAGTCTTGAATAATTCACATCATGGTCTATATCGACATGTGAGTACCTCAGTCTTCCTGATCCATTTTGCGTTTTTTGCTTATAAACGTCTGTGTTTCCTGTCAGCAAGACATTTTTGATGTCATAGCAATTGGATTTTACCTATAGGCGGCTTTCGGCAAGACTTTCACATTGTTTCGGTGACAGAAAGGGAACATATTAGTAGGAGTTATACCGTCGAAATGAGGTCTTATCGATTACATTATGTCTCACCAACTAGCATATATGGAGGTACATCGGCAAGAGTTGCAGCATCAATATAAAGTCATAGCGAACCCTTTTGGTCTCACCAACTAACATATTAAAGGATCACTTCGGCCAGACTAAGGGTATTCAGTTTAGGGTCTTAGCGAATTCAAATGTGTCTCACCGACCATATGCACATGGAGGCTTATTGGTAAAACTAATGGCCATCGATGTAATGTCTTGGCGAGTGCTGCATGTCTTACCGATTGACACCAAAGGGACTTATTGGTGAGAATATTTTCTCTTAGGGTGAGGTTTCACCAAATATCTTCGGTCTCGCCAACAGAGCACAAGTGGTTTCTATCGATTGGCTTTCGGTGAGAGGTTTGTTGTGTCTCGGCGATCAAGTGTGAACTTGGGGCTTTCGGTAAGACAAAGGGTATTCTATATAAGGTCTCCCCGATAACAATAAGTCATGGCGACCCATATGAGATAGAAGGTTACATTTCAGTGAGAAAACTAATTTGTCTCAATGACCAGAAGAACATTGCATGGCTCTCGGCATGACATAAGGTATTTGATATGTTTTCTCCCCGATGGTAGAAAGTCACGCCGAAACACAAAAAACACGAGGTGACTGACAGTGATATAATTTCCTTTGGCATGACTACCAGAATGTCTTGGTGACTGTCTCGGTGAATGATTAAGAAAGGCTCAAACATTGTGTCCGACGTGTGAATGCTAAATATAGTTGTAGGCCAACATGGGATTTTCCCGAATACTACGGTTTGCCAACATGAATTTGGAATCGATGTGTTTCCTAATGCTGGTGTATAAATATGCATTCTCGATTGTAAATGAAACATCAGATTTTAGAATAGACATAGTAGGTAGATTAGGAATGGATATAGTAGAATAAAGTTCTCATATCAAAGACTATGATGCATGTTTTCAAATGGCAATTTCAATGAAAATCAGTTGGTTTGGCAGTTTATTTCTGGTGTCAATTGTCTGTTGAGTTTATTGAAAAGTATTGCTAAGCTGTCTCCAAGTTGATTCTTTCTGGTTGTTTAAATTGATATAACAAGTTTATTTTTAGTTTATTAGTGCACATTTGTTGTATTTGTGTGATTAATTGATTGGTTCTTTCAAGGAGAGATTAAATCCTTTTAGTTGATCACAATAATCAAGGAGATTCATCTGGATTATTAAAGTAGAGCTTAGTAGTCATAATCCTACATGTTTATACAAGTTATAAATAGATCATATGCCGACAATTTGAGTTTCTGCCAGAACAAGTTGCCCACTTCTATTTCATTTGACTCCACATACCCAATAAGGCACTGGTCTCTACATTTCATCATTTTGATTCATTCAGTTTCTTTACATCTATTAATTGATCATTTTAGGATCTAGATTAAGAAGATTGCTATTGCTATTTCTATCAAGTTTGAACTCATTTGTTCACTTCCATCTGCCATTATGGAAAAATCATTGCAAGAAGGATAATCATAAGTCAAGTTTGCTTCATTCATATAGGTACACCTGCCTAGGTTTGGAAGCACCTGAAGAGTAGAAGGTTTAATTCATTTGACCTTGTCTGTTACCCTAAATCGTATCAAGAAATTGACAACCTCTTAAGGCATCCCGCCTGCATTTTTGAGAGCTAATAGGAAGCATGGAGCGAAATGTGAGGGTGTTAAATTTTTCAGGAAACTTCTAGAATGGCCTAAATACATTAAATAAATGATATATTGTAAATTTGGACCATTCGTTATTAGGTTTTAGATCTAATGGCATATTTTTTTGGCCTATCTTTCCCTAGAATGTAACTCTATTATATGAGGGCATTGTAGTATGATTGTTGTAGAGATTGTAATGATTTCTGAAAGTCTGATAGTGGTCGTATTGTCTCTTGATGTTTGAGTGGTGATACTCCTATGAGAAGCTTGCTCTGCAAGTATGTTGTAATCTTTTTGATTTACTAAATAATATATTGGGTGGCTTTAAGAGTGTGGGGTTTTTCTCCCGAAATGGTTTTCCCCACGTAAAACATTGTGTTGTTGTATGCACATAATATTTATATTTATTTTTGTTTAAGTTTTTGTAACTGTTGAAGATCTATAAGATTTTTGCATTATTCTCTTCTCAATATTAGTTTAGAAAGTTGTTCCACTACTTTAGCTTCCTTACAAGTGGTATCAGGGCTTGATCACCTTTGATTTCAGTTGTGGGTTGTTGGGGTTTTTGAACTAATCCAAATTTGAGTGGGAGCTTGTGTAGAAGAAACTTTGTGATCTTGTTGCAGGAAGTTTTCAAATGGAAAGTTCATCAGGGAGAATAGAGGTGGAGAAATTTTCTAGAAATAATTTTGAGATTTGAAAGCTAAAGATGGAGGATTTTTTGATAGATCGAGATCTATGGGATGTTGTTGATGAGAATGTTTCAAGGCCTAAAAATCCTACTTAAGCTACTCAATATGATGTTATGGACTGTAAAGCCAAGGGTCTAATCAAATTGTGCTTGGAAAAATTTGTTTTAATTAATTTCCATGAGGAAACTTCTGCATAGAAACTATGGAAGAAGCTTGGTGAGATGTATCAAGCCAAATATTTAGTGAACAAGATTTTCTTGAGGAATAAGTTGTATTCCTTGGGAATGGAAGAGGGTGGATGAATTATAGATCTCCTGGAAGCATTCAATATGTTGGTGGCTCATTTGGCATCAATTAGTGTTAAAATGGATGAGGAAGAAAAATGCCATATCTTGCTTTGTTCTTTGTTCTTTGAAAAGTGAACCTAGGTAAGTTCTAATGAATGTAGGAAAATCCAAAATAACATAGGATATATGCTACCTCAAAGTATTTCTTAGTAATTAATGAAATGATTGGCTGACTAGTTGGCTTGTTTACTTGATGTATTGTTTAGGGCTACGCATTAATATTTTGGTAAACTAGTGTTTCATGAATGCATAACATAGAAATCAATCAACACACAAATACAAAGTTAAAAATATAGGAGAAGAAACAAGTTAATAAACCATAATAAGAAGGTTGACATTTGCACTATTTAGAATCATAAGAGTAATGTTAATTTTATGGTCAAAATTATCAATAAAGAAAACACATAAAATATTTATATAAATTGATCTCCATAAGGCCATGAGGTCATACAAAATATCATCAAAATTTCATATAATTCCATCATTACAAAACACAAAATATGATCAAAATATCATACAATACCATCATGAGGGTGCACAAAATGTCATCAAAATGTCATACAATGTCATGAGGCCAATATGTAACAATTCTATCCATAATTCCAAATTTCACTATTTTTTTTCTTTTGATAATTAACTTGTTTTATGTATTATTTCATTTGTACACTCAAATAGTTCTATCCATATGGGACATACATCTACCCAAATGGGGTAGGAATCTACCCAAATGAGGTAGGTACCTATTCATTAAGAATAGAACTATGCTCTAGCCAGAGACAAACTCATCGGGACCATCCAATCCTAAATTTCTCTCTAAGGACTATAGTTAATGGAAGTGTACCAAGGTCATCATCCTTAGAAGTATATACAATAAATTAATTAATGTGAGACCTATCTCAAAATTTGGTTCTAAGCCTTTGGGAATCAAGCAAAACCATTCGGGTTTCCTTATGAGTATACAAGATTACGTTTTACCTTGAATTTATATTAGAGTCTTAAATCCATTTCTAATTCAAGTATTTCTCTTAAATTATCAAGTATTTTATTAATTAAATTAACCAATTATAAGCGTACCCTAAGCCCCTCCTCGAATGCCTAAGTACCGGGAATTTTCTTCATTTCCCAAATTGCTTACATATCTTTCTTCCAAATGGGATCAAGGCACAATATATGTAGTTCTATTGTCTATTCCAAGTTGATGTGAATTGTTATGTGGGTATGCAACTCTTTCTAGGGCCCCTTTCCCTAGATAATTCTTCTATGATTGCTAACCCCCAAAATGAAGAAAAAGTTAAAAGTAAAGAGCCATCATGACTATTACTTGTTTACTAAGATAACTAATTCATAGTCCAAAAGAAATGTGCCCCCTTGAGATTATAAAATTCCCATTCAAGAATTTATGATAAGAACAATTTAAATAAGGGTATGTGCAGGATCAGCATGGAAAAAACAAGCCCTTAAGTGGCAAAAAATTTAGAAAAATCAAAGTTAGGCAACTTGACGTAAAAATTTGAATAAGTTATCTATATTATTTCAAAAATATGTAAGAATAGAATTTGTATCAAATTGAATGTAGTTTCTAAACTACTAGGTTTGTTTAAAAAATAAAATATATTTGTTGAAATTTGAAATTTCAATGCAATAGTACTTAAATTTTAGGCAAAAATAAGAAGTAGGTCTCTGTTTGACCACCCTAACCATAGTAAAATAATAATATTTTTTTTATAATATTTTAGATATAAGTAAAGGACCCATACCTCGATGTGATGCATCTTTTTTTAAATTTTTTCCCAAGTAAATAATTAATTATGAATTTTTTATTTTAACTTTTAAAAAATATAAAAACCCGTATGTCTAACCACCTTAACTTGGTCAAAACTTCATGAAATTCAATTTTTACTTTTTTAATCCTATAGTATGCAAATCATAGAATGTGACACATGTTTTGGATTCAAAAAATATGATACTATTTGAAAGCTATAGATGTTTTTCAATCAACTTATCAATCAAGACTTTAGTCATAATTCGAATAGAAAATGAAGAATAATTACTTATTAAATTCAAAGTAAATCATAATTTATATTGGTGGAAATATGAGAATATCCTTTAAAAACCCTTTTTTTTCATCAATTTTGGGTAAAAAATAGTCGTCAGCCACATACCCATTATATTGCCACTTTTTGGCCCATCATGATCCTGCACATACCCATAAGAATGATATTAAATCCTATAAAGGGTTTTCTAAATTAAACTAGCGGATTTGATCCATTTAATTTATCTTTTTAGTTTATTGTTCTGAGAGATATTTTTTCTCTCAGATTAACAACTTCAAAATGTAGATCTTATTTCTCTCCAATTATTTAGAGGGACAATGCCATAAACGTCATTGTTGTAGTTGAATTAGGTTGTAGATGTAATAGCTCAATCATGAATATATTACCCGTAAATGTGAGCCAGAAGCACCATTGATATTGAATGTTGTTGGTTTTATTTTTAGTTCTTGATTAAAGTTTTCTAATTAGGAACATCAAATAATAAATGTAATTTTTCTAGTACTACTTTCTTTCCACTTTCTGATCACCAAGATCCTAACAAGGGTGAGGTGAGAGCATTCAGTGAACAATATTTTTAAATAAACTTCCTTTCCACTTTATAATCACCAAAATCCCAATAAAGGCGAGGTGGGAGCATAAAGTGTATAGGATTTTTAAAAAAATTACCAAATGAAATAGAAAGCAACAACATACATTTATTTGGTCCCCCCCCCCTTTTGGGACTCTCAAGATCAATATTGATGGGTCTTCTAGGGGAAATCCCGGGCATGTTGGGGTTGGAGGAATTGGCAGGGACAGCTCTGGTAAGGTTATTTTCTTTTTCTTTGAATATAAGGGAATTCAAACCAATAATTACATGGAGGCACTTGTTGTCCTCATGGATCTTGAAAGAGGTTGTGCCCTTGGATGGAGCAAGATTATCTGCGAGTCTGACTCTCAAGTTGTGGTGGATATGCTGAATTTGCAACGGGTGGAAGATGTGGATTGGTATTTGGCAGTGGTGGGTAGACAAATTCTTAGGTTGAGCACTTCTTCGGATGCAGTCTCTTTTTGTTATGTTCCTCGTGAGTGGAATAAGACTGTTGATTGCCTGGCTAAGTGGGCTTCTGATCGTGGAGAGGGATGGAGGATGGGAGATTGGACTCACCTGCCTCCGGAATGTGCTTTGGATCTTGAGAGTCTGGTCAAGGAAGATATGAATGGTTAGTTGTGCCCCTTTGGGAGGCTTGTTTCTACTGGTGTTGTGTTCTCTTTCGGGCTCTTGGCCCCTGCTCTTTGTACTTTGCTGGTTGATTCAATAAATTTTTACCCCTTTTTATTCAAAAAAAAAAAACATACATTTATTCAATGGGAAAAGAAATTAAGCACATCCACTTTTTCAGTGGGTAAAATTTTATAAGAATGAAAGATAAATAAACTCTTCCACTTATTTAGTGGTGAGTGTCAAAGCACTTATTTAGTGGGGCACCAGTAGTGGTAAAAGAAATTTACTAACAATTTTTTTGTGGGAGAAATAAAATTTAAGATAATATGGTTGAATAGAATTAAACTAATATTAATCCCACATTAGATTGAATTAAGTAATGCAAATCAATTTTAAATTTTAACTATTATTAAAAGAAAAACATCTTAATGATCATTCTATTATGCAACTGTTGAATTTTAGGTACAATTAAAAATAAATCAGCAATAGTAACTACTATCAACTTTTTGTTGCATGCAAACTGATTAAATCAATAATAAATCTTAAAATATCAAGATTCTTGGATTATCAAATGCATGAATTCTCCTATTGTTGTTCTTTTGTAAATAATAATAATAAAAAGATTAATTTTAAATTTAATTAACAAAAATAGAATCTAATGCATTAAGAAATATTATTAAAATAAAGCAATAGACCTATTATATTTAGACAATAGTTAAGTAATGAATTTACCTTGTGTTTAACTAGTCATGCCTTTACATAAAAAATCCTACAATGCCATAGTTTTATAACTACTATTGAGATTAGGAAAGTAATACAAAGAAGTCTAAAAATCATGTCAATATTAAACTAACGTATGCATCTATGAAAAATGTAAAATTACATGCTAAAAAACCACCAAATAGAACAAATGAAATCATAATATTATTTAAACTTAATAAAATAAAATAACAATAAATAATTTATTTATTTTTAAAAATAAATGATATTAATAACCCCTTTAAAATGATATTATCACAATACCATAAGAAAGAATCTTTCATACTCTATATTAATCTTACAAGTAGTGTGTATCAAATGATACAAAGGTTACATATATTACTAAACTTACCTACAGAGAAGAGGATAAGAGGTTAATAGGCTAAATTATCTTCTTCTTTCACAATATTTACAAAGTATTAACCATATGTTATATAAGAAAAATCATAGAAGAATACACAAACTCAGTATTATTATCTTATTATCAATGTATACTTCAAAATGGTTTATACTTCACTGGTATGGATAAAATAATTGACTAACCTCATAAATTTTAAAGTGATAATCACTTATATCATTAAGGATTGACACTAAATATTGGTGTTGTCTAAATCCCAGTAAATTTACAAAAGACAACCACCATGTTCAGGAATGGTTAGGAACATAACTTGTAGCTTTAAACTTTTAAAGTAGTTCAAAAGAGAGAAATTCTCTTACCAAAGCCCTATAAATTGCTTACTATGCAAGATTTTATTACACAGAACTTATGAAACAGAGTTTACGATAGAATACAGATCAGATTTTAAAGATATAAATATGGAAAACAACCATTTGTCGTTAACTCTAGAAAGATAGTTTAGTCACTGGAGGCATACATCTCTTTGCATTTATTCAATCAAGAATGCCTAATGGTTACCTGGAATCCTTGCACAATATCTGGTAACTCTTTTACAGACTCCCATCCTTCGTTTCTCCTCCCTCTTGATGACTGAGAAATTCTCCCTTTTAAAGAACAAGGGCAACTGCTTCCACTTTCACCAATCAAGCCACATTTCCCATTATTAGAATCCATTATCAACATTACAATGAATTTCTTTGTAACTGAAGTCTAGTTTTATTTCCTTCATTTAATCCATTAAATCAAGATCATGGGTCGTTATAATACATAAGTTATTGCTATTTTCATTACAAGGTTGTGGTCAATAATCTTAATATTAATTTTATATTATTATTGTAATGTGTTGAAATGTTATATAAATTTTCATTTTAGTTTCATATTTCCAATAAAATCTGGTTCATCTAAATATCACAATATTATCATAATCTATAAATATGTCTTTGTTTTTTTTATCAGAAATCTTAAATCAATAATATACATGATTAATTTTTAAAGATTATAGTCATTAAATTATAAATAACAAAACAAAAAGTTCATAATTGTTCTATGGGAGGAGGTTATGACACAATGAATTGTCTCCCAGTCTATGAAATATCATTGATACATACATATAACCACACCAAAAATGTTATCTATGTGCCATGTACAGACATACAAAATGTGTTCATCTATGAACATTGAACACTATTACTCAAACATTGGGCCTCTTTTTTCTTGACTATACATTAAACCTCGGTCACTTGTAATAGTTGGGATCTCCTGTGTTCCTCACTATTTTGTACCCCAACCTATACATACAAAATATAAAATCAGATACTATGCCAAAGTCAAAAACTATACAAATTATTTAAAATGATACATATATTATAAACATACTTACATGTTACTAGTCTAATTGTCCTTGCCTATGACGCTTGACATCATCAAGAGATGTTTATCCTCGCATAGGGGTGTTTACATCCATCTATAACATAACAAAGACATATTTATCAAATTTTTTTATAGGTCTACTAATATCAATCAACACAAAATAAACATTATTAAACATATATATTCATACCCATAAGGATATTGACGATGAAATTGTTGCACTAACGCCAACTTCCAAATTTTCTCTTATGCTAGGAGGTGTGACTATTGTATTCATCAACTAAACAAAAAGTAATAGATTAAACTCAAAAGTTCACAAATATATATAAACAACAAATTTGAAATTTGCAAAAACAAACTTAAATGTGTTACAGTGTATCTGTGTAAATCCAATGCCATAAGAATCCATGGCAACATGTGTACTAGATGGTGATGTGATGCCCAACTATTCAATAGAAAGTTGTATTTTAAGATATTAAACATTATTTTGTATAGAAAGTATTTTTTATTTTAATTATTATATAAATTTTACCTCTGATATAGATGCAGGTGTACAAGTTGTTACAGAATGCTTGATGATGCACCACCCTTTGGCATTACACCCTAAAATGCATAATGTTTGCATCAATTTAATTCAATTCTATATTTAAAAATATATTTACATTTAATACAAATTTTAAGTATTTAATAGGTAAAATGTTATAAATTCAAATCAACATACCTACATTTGACCAACATACACCTCATTCAACAACTCATCTACCATCATCGCATTATTTGATGCACCACCTTGATGACCACTGTTATTCCAATAACATATTTACTTAAAATGAGAACACACATGGGAGGTGGAACCATCTACACCCTCTACATCACTATCTCTCCCAAAGCATAGATTGTAACAGTTTAAGCTTATATGAAAACTAGGGGAACTAGAGTTAGATGGTCAAGATGCTACATCATCTTGTGAGGAGAAAGGCTGGGATATGTGTGTTTCATGCTCTATAATGGTGTCTATCAGGCTAGCAACTGCATGGAGAGTCTGCACCCCCATACTCTCCTTGATGGCTACTAGAACTGTCTCATGATAAAAAAGTCTTTGTGTAGTGTTCTTCGATGTTCACAATTATCTACTTGGGGCAAGCTCCTAGTCTATGTTGGGCAGAGCCTCCACCTCTACCTTGAAACTCCCTCATATCAAAATAATTGGAAATTACATGAAGGATAAACTCATATTATAGTCTTCTAAGAAAATAGAGTGACACCTCATAGTTATTACATGGAGGTTGGTCAAAGACCATCCACCACATATCCCAAAAAATATTCCTTATCTCATCATGATTACACCAATATATTGGAAACCTCTTTGAATTTGGAGGAATAAGTTCATTGGTTCTAGGATCCGTAAAACAAACACATATGTTTTCTTATCTTATGTCTTTCTTTTTCACTTCATCATAGGACAACTTTGTTGTATAAAACTGATGACATAAATCTCTATAAGTTTTCTATTGATTTATTTGATTTGTGACTGTGTCAACATTCATCATCATTGCTTCCAATACTGAAGCAAGGGATAGGTGATGCTGGTTTGATGTTGAACCCCTCAATTTTGAAACTAATTCAAAAATTACAACTTTAGTTTGTTCTAGATGCCCTAACAAATCCTCTTGGTTTTTTCTAGGGTTTGTTGGAAGGGTTGGAGAAGGGTTAGACATCCTAGAGTTTTCCTTAAGCATTTCATCATTTAAATTTTTTTGTTGCTCAAGGTTTATATGATTTGTTATATAATTAAAAAAAAACATGAAATTTATCAAAAATAAACAAATTTTCAAATTCAAACAAAATTTAAATCTAATGCACAAAAATAGAGAACTTACCTCTTCTTTGGTGTGGCATTGTGGAGCTATGTTACAAAGGGAACAAGCACATTCCAATTATGTTGAGTTGAGGGAAAGAAAAATGTTGCAGAAAACGTGGGCCGTGGGTGAGAAAAATGGGCAAGTTTTTTCATAACTTTATTAAACAAAAAACGTATGCGTTTTTCTTTCATAAAAATGATCACATGCTGATGAAAATGCTAGGGGAGCAATCAAGATCTCAAATGCATAGGGCAACAACTTTAAATTGGTTGTTCATGGACTCCATAGAAAAAGACTTGGTTTCCTAAGCGTAGGACAATAAATGAGGGTGCAAACAAGACTAATATGCTCCTCAAATAGTGTCAATCAATCCCATATCCCTTCAAAGAGTCATTCAACATGAATTTAGTGCAACTTGATCCTTTATCAAACCCTAGAGTCATTATTCTTTGAATCAAGACTCCTATCACATAAGGCATGCACCAAATCAAGCCTATACGGTGTCAAATGTGGATTCCCATGACATAACCTCTATCCAACCTATAGAACACCTTGGACCCTATGAAAATGGCATGCCAAAACCAAAAAGGACAACTAGAAACTTAGGGTTTCCATTCCACTCACACTTCCTTCACAAACAGGGGGTAATCTTAGTGACACTCTCCCCAAACAAAAAAAAACACAAATCCCAATGCAGGTGTGATCTCAAGAAGGTAATAATATATTTGGATACCCATTATGGGCCTACAGAACATATTGAGAAACCATCTATAGTTGTTTTGGAAAGTGTCCCTCAAAATATGGTTTTCCTTGTAGCAATGAGGCTTGTTTCACATATTAGGCCTAGAGATCATCTAGGGAAAGGTTCCAAATGGGCCTCAACAAGTGACCAAAAGCTTTCCTAAGCCTGATAGGGTTTGAATACCTCCAAAAACCTATTCCATCACTTAAAACACCCTTCTACACACTCCATCAACATTAAATCACTCGATCTTCACTCATTCTGCATGTTACATAGTGAAAATAGGCCTAAAATAGAAAATTAGCACATCATGTTAACCTCCTCCTTGGAGCCTGTAAGTTTGGGATCATGTAGAGCACTATCATATAGTCCATCCCACTAGGTCTTCAAAGATTTCACTGGTGGATGGAAGAGAAATGCATTTTCTCTTCTCACTATCAGCCCTAATCTAGGGTTTGGACAATTTGGTGAAAATTTGATGGTTCACCCTAATTTATCCACCTTGAATTGAATGAAACCAAATGGATTTTAAAGAAGAATCACATGGATTTAATTTCATAGGGGCCTCAAGCCATGAATTATCTGTACAAGATCTGTACAACAATATAAACAACCAAAAAAAATGTTGGAAAACTTAAAAAAAAAAAAAGAGTTTTATTCCTCCAAAATCTCCAAAAACTTCAAGCCAACCCTTACAAAGATGAATTCAGGATTTTTATGCCTTCCCAAGCCTGTTACAACAAATACCAACTGACTTTGTGATTATGGGTTAACAAATACCCACTTTGACACTTTTTTTGACAACAATTTAGAAAAGTTGCTTTGTAATAATGCAACAATTTTGTAACTTTTACAATTTGAACATAATGGACAACTTGAGCACCTAAGACTGCCCCTAACATATTGTAAACATGAAATATGGTCTCTTAGTCCACCTTATTACAATCAAGAAATGTAAAAACCAAAATATTTACCATATTTTCCTATTGGAGGGATGGATTCTTCATGGGTGCTCCTACACCATACTCCCCAACAAATTTGACTCAAGTCCCCTTGAGGACAGTCCTACAAAAAAAAACATGCTTGAACACATCATGCTCTGGTCTCCAAGAATCATACTCATCTGGTACACCCTTCTAGTGGATTATATATTTGAAACAAGCATTGTTCCTTTCCTTTATGAGGTCCTTAGCACCTAGGATAGACTCCAACTTCTGAGATCTGTTTGAGAGATATTTCTTGAATCCCCCTACATTTGAAAGTCGTGTTGAGCCTACTTCCATACCTACAAGTATACCTCCTCCATCTTTCTTTCTCACTTTAGATACATGCTTGAACTTGTCCATCTTTCCTTGTAGTCTCTCCTTGATCTCTTCACCATTAACTTTTATTCCATCCATCTATTGTCTTGCCCCTATGAATGCTTTATTAGGTGTATTAACCTTTGATTTGAAATAACTATAATGATCACTATTCCCCTCTAAAAGCAATGAATGAAACATCATGTCAATATACCCCTCAAGCCAATCCTGAATCCCAAGGATCAATTCATCCTTGACCTTCAATAACATAAGTCTTAACACTAACTCAATATTATTTCCCTCCAAAGTCAGATCATTCTTCAAGTCTACTACAACCTCCATGTGCTTTTCTTCCTCTACTTTGATGAAATCCTTCCTACCAACCATCATCACATTAGCTTTTATGGTTTTCCATTTATCATCCTCTTTCAAGGGTGTCAAGGTATAAGAAACTCCATCTTTGTTTATCTCATAGGTATTCCTTCTCCCATCATACATTGCATGCCTATCAAATTTCCATGGCTTCCCTAGCAGCAAATGGTACACATCCATAAGCAATATGTCACATAGAATTCTATCCTTATACCCTCCTATATTGAACTCCACCCAAGCTTGTTCATTTACAAAAAACATATATTGACCCTCATTCAACCAAGAAACTTTATAAGGAGCATCATATGGTATCCTAGGCAACTTGAGTTTATCAACCATCTCAACTAAAACTATGTTATCTATACTTCCTAAATCAATTACAACCTTACATACCTTACCCATGCATTTGCAAGTGGTTTTGAAAATCATCCTTCTTTGTGATGGCTCCTTTTCCTTTGATGCTTTCATGAGTGTTCTCCTTACCATTAGTGCTTCACCAACCTCAGGAGTAGCATGTTGTGGGGGAAATTCTACACTCTCATTGTCCTCTTCTTGCACCAATTGTGTTCTTCTTTCTCCTCCTTGTGAACTAGAGGCTTGACCTTCATTACATTGCCATTCCTGGTGTCCAAATTTATTGCATTGATATCACCTTCCTGTGAATCCACTAGAGCCTCTTCCTTGACCTCCAAATCTGCCTCTAAATCCTGATTTACCATCTCTAAATCCACCTCTTGAATCTGCAACTTGTTCTTTGGCTTTGCTTGTATCTTCTTGGTTTTCATAGGACTGCCTTGGAGTAGAAAATGATCCTCTTCCTCTAGAAGTGTTGCCTCTTCCCCTAGTTTTTTTGTCTTGCCTTCTTTTTACCTTTTCTTTAGCCCTTACTGCCATTTGATAACACTCCTCAACCATTCTTGGATTTTCCAAAGTTAACTCATCCTAAACGTTGAATCTTAATCCACTCAGATATCTAGCAACCTTCTCTACTTCATCCTTCTTGTGACCAGCCCTTATACTCAACTTATAAAATTCTTCAGTATATGCTTTGACATCCACTTCTTTTTGTTTCAAACCTTGAAGTTTCTTAAATATTTGAATTGCATAATCAAATGGTAAGAACTTACCTTTAAGTTTAGCCACCATTCTGTCCCAAGAAACAATCTTTGACTTACCTTTCTCCCTCCTCTCAGATTACTCATAATCCCACCATAATAAAGCATGACCTTTCAATTTTTTTTTAACAATCTTCACCTTTTGTTCCTCAAATAAATCTTCACACTCAAAGTAATTGTCAAGTGTTACAATTCAATCTAAAAGTTCTTCATCATTCAAATTACCTCCATACTTAGGTACACCAATCTTCACCTTGTGTTTATCATCCTTGACTGCTCTCAGCAACTTATCCATCCTCAAATCATCAAGATCCAATTCCTCTTCCTCTTCTTCTTCTTCAGAGTCACTCTCATCACCCATGACCATACCTCTCTTCTGCTTTGTTTCTAGAGTAGCAAGCCTCTCTTTCAACCCTCTCATCTCTCTAGCATGCTTGTCCTTCAACTCATTCATTTCTCTAGCAATGGTTTTCCCTTTTGGAGGAATTTTGTTCACTTTTTCCTTCACATTTTCCTTCTTGTTTCACACTTTCTCTCCTTCAAATCAGACCTATGCTCTGATAACAATTTGATGTAGAGGCTAGGGAAGTAATTAGGATCTCAAATGCATACAACAACAACTTTAAATTGGTGGTTCATGGACTCCATAGAAAAAGACTTGGTTTCCCAAGCGTAGGATAGAAAATGAGGGTGCAAAAAAGACTAATGTTCTCCTCAAATAGTACCAACCACTCCCATATCCCTTCAAAGATTCATTCAACATGAAGTCAATCCAACTTGATCCTCTATCAGACCCTAGAGTCACTATTCTCCGAATCAAGACTCCTATCACACAACGCATGCACCAAATCAAGCCTATATAGTGTCAAATGTGAATTACCACAACATAACCTCTATCAAACCTATAGAACAACTTGGAACCTCTAAAAATGGAATGTCAAAACCAACAAGGACAACTAGAAACTTAGGGTTTCCATTCCACTCACACTTCCTTCACAAACAGGGGTTAATCCTAGTAGCACTCTCCCTAGAAAAAACAACACATAAATCCCAATGCAAGTGTGATCTCAAGAAGGTAAGAATAGATTTGGATACCCATTATGGGCCTACACCATAAAAAGAAACCACCTATTTTTTTTTTTGAAAGTGTCCTTCAAAATATGATTGTCCTTGCAATAGTGAGGCTTGTTTCACAAATTAGGCCTAGAGATCATCTAGGGAAAGGTTCCAAATGGGCCTCAGCAAGTGACCAAGGGATGTCCTAAGTATAAAAGGATCTGAATACCTCCAAAAACCTCTTCCAACACTTAAACCACTCTTCTACACACTTCATCAACATCAAATCACTTGATCTTCACTCATTCTACCTGTTACATGGTGAAAATAGACCTAAAACAAAAAAATAGCACGTGTTAACCTCCTCCTTGAAGCCTACAAGTTTAGGATCATATAGAGCACTATCATACATTCCATCCCACCAGGTTTTGAGAGATTTCACTGGTGGATGGGAGAGAAATGCATTTTTTCTTCTCAATGTTAGCCCTAATCTAGGGTTTGGACAGTTTGGTGAAAATTTGATGGTTCTCCCTAATTTCTCCATCAAATTGAATGAAACCAAATGGATTTAAAAGAAGAATCACATGGATTTAATTTCCTAGGGTTCTCAGGCCATGAATGCTTTGTACAAGATCCATACAACAATGAAAAAAAAAAAAATGTTAGAAAACTTCAAAAAAAAAAAGAGAGTTTTATTCCTCCAAAATCTCCAAAAGCTTCAAGCCAGCCCTTACAACAATGAATTCAGGATTTTTATGCCTTCCCAAGCTTGTTACAATAGTTACCAACTGACTTTGTGACTATGGTTTAACAAATACCCACTTTGATAATTTTTTTACAACAATTTAGAAAAGTTGCTTTGCAACAATGCAACAATTTTGCAACTTTTACAATTTGAACACAATGGACAACTTGACCACCTAAGACTTCCCCTAAAAAATTGTAAACATGAAATATGGTCTCTTAGGACCTTATTATAATCAAGAAATGCAAAAACCAAAATATTGACCATATTTGCCTCTTGGAGGCATGCATCTTCATGGGTGCTCCTGAACCACACACATTTTGCTTTCATAAAAACATGTGCATTTTTTGTTCAAATAACACACTCGTGTTATGGCTCAAAAAATTTGAATCATAACATGAGCACATTATTTGAATTTCTTCAAAACATGAGCATGTTTTGCTTGTTTTTGGGTATTTGACCACTTTTTTGTGCCCCATCTTGATACACATGCCCAATTTGTTCATTTCAAATTTCCATTTTAGAATAGTTATAAGGTGTTAGAAGTGGAATCAAAGATTTCTCCATTGTGAAACAAGTCAATGAACAAACAATGATTGAAGACAATGTACAAGCATGTAACAATGTATAATATGCCTATGCATGTAGCAAATACTTTTTTTTTAAGACATTATGTGACCCTTTTTTAATGGTGAAATTGAATGGTTCACAATGAGTCCTCTAAGACTCAAGTCTTATTAAATGTAAAGTCTCAACTCTCTAAAATTACAACATAAAACTAGATAAAAATTTAATTGATATTATTAAATTTTCTTTATCAAATATAAAATGAAATAGAAAAATATAAAACTTTGAAAATAATTATTTATTTAAAAATATAAAAGAACCTCTCTTAATTAATTTTTAAAATAAAATTTGTAAAACTAAATTTAATTTAAGATAAAAATAAATTAATGTTATTAGATTTGCTTCCTAATTTAAAATAAAACACAACATAAAACCCTTAAAAAACCCATTTTGTAATGAGAAGCGAGATTAGCTTGTTGACTTTGAAAAAGTACCAAATACTATTCAGTGTGGGTAAAATTAAAAAAAAACAAGGCATATATCTTACCAAGGCAAACAACATAAAATGCCTTAGGCATTTATTTTTTGAAAATACCTCCCCTCTTAGGATTGATTACTATAAAATAAATCAAAATAAAAAACCAAGGCATATAAACTTTCATCAAGGTCTAAGCATGGGATAAATGCCTTAGGTATTTAAAGGTAATGCATTTTAAAAATGACTTAGGCAAATGTCAAATCGGCCACCATAGTTTGACTTGGGCATTAATAAATTTTAAAATCTAAGGAAAAAATACCCCTAAGTTGAATTAGGGTTGGGAAAACCCTAAGTAACAAAACCATAATTTTTTGCATCATTTGAAAGTGAAGACTTTTAGAGAGAATGCCTCTGCATGTCGTTGCCATGTGAGCTAGGGTTTTAGCTTGAAACCTCCATTCGAGCCTCCAATCGAGCTTTCAATCTTTTGGTTTTGATCATACTCGGCCTCCAATACTCATGGTAAGTTTTGACTGGCATTTTCATTGTTCCTTAGGTCTTTATGATGAGAAAAATGGCCTCACAGGCCACGACTTTAACATATTTTCTGATGCATCTTTGAATTTTTGTATTCTCCTTTTTCACTAGCCACCATGAGAGTGAGCTCGACCTTGCATTTTGGAAGATTTGCGAGAGCTTGGCCGCCACGTGCTTGGTGAGTTTTATCCTCTCTTTTGTTCATTTTCTATTAAAACAAAAGCTTTCAAAGCTTGTCTTTGTAAAAGAACTATTGCTCTTTTGTAAACAAAAAAACTAGGCCCATTGTGCAAGTCGTGCCATTACATGCTCTTGATAATGAATTTCTTCAAAAAAACTTGCATTATGATTATTGCTTGCTTCAAATATTGAAGTGTCAATGGAAACTCAAATGGATTTTTCTCTTCTGATGAACATTTAAAAGAGTCAAAAACTCTCTCCAGGCCGTGCCATATACATGTAACATGAGCTTTTAAACACTTCTAGGCATTTTGTGAGCTCGATCCATGAAAACATTTGATGTATTTTGCATCCTTTGTAAAAACCCCTACATGGGTAAGCTGAAAAATGGTGAAAATCTATATTTTTAAAACAAAACCTTATATGCGTATTCTGTAACTTGAAAGAAACCACTCATTTTTGTATTTTATGTGAAAACCCAATATGGGTATGTTGAAACAAGAGGAAAATATGCATTTTAAATAAAAACCCTCGTGGGTATTTTTGATTTTCAAAGGTTATCATGCCTTTATCATTCTTCCTTCTGAGATTTCAATGGTTATCATCAACTTTGTCAAATATCTGTAACTCTTGTAATCGACATTGGTGATTATGTGTGCTGTCTTGACAAGGGCCGAATGATATTGTGGCTACCATTTTTAATATTTGTATTTCCTACAATTTTTTGTATTATCCTTGGGACGACAAGATTTAACATTCAGAAAATTGCAAAAATCATGTATGAATCCTTCATGGGTATTGTTGAAAAGCTTCAAGACAACATATGGAGCACATTTTTTTTTTTTAAAGTCCCCATCCTTCACACAAAAATTTATTGATTTACACCTGTAGATTGCTTGCTTGCTCTAGCCTCTTATGCATTACTACGACTCTCATGTCATTTCATATTGCTTCAGATTGCATCTTTAAAGCTCCTTCATGCTTTGTTAATCTCTTCTCATTTTGGAAATGACTTCTACATATTGTAATTCTTCTCCAATCTTTCCATACTTGTCTGCTTAAACCCCATGCAAAATACACTTTGAAAATACACTTTGAATGATAGAACAAGCCTCAAAAATAGTGTACTCTTTGGATTGTTTCCCTTTCAAATACAGTGATGTATAAAACTTCATTTAATGCAACATTTTCACCTGTGCATTATAATTACAATGGATTACTTGATGCTTGCCATCTTCCATTCAAATGAGACACTAAATCTCTTTCGCATGCCTCCATTATTGAATGGTGTCTTATTGATGAGACATTATGTATGTCTATTCACTATCACCATCATGAGCATGAACACTTGCTATAATATTTGGAAACAGGATGCATAAACAATACCCATGGTAGCAAAATGCAAACAGTATGGAAATATTTAAAACTTACAAGTATGAAATTGATGCATTTCAGTACCTTGAATTCATTCAGCTCATTAAGTCTATTGTCTACCTGTAGCTTTCAAAATAGTATGCTCCTTGATTGTTATGAGTGAACAATAAACTTAATTGTTTTGATGACTAAAACTCTATTTTTACATCCTTCATGATGATAGCTCAAATGAGCATGATATTTGTACTTTCCTTATTCAACCCACTTTTATGTTAAAGGGGCAACATGCTAAGCTCTACCCTTGTGGGAGACTGTTTTACTCTAGATGCTTAATGTCTTCATAAGATGATCAACTTCATGACTTTTCCTATACCTGCACAGGAAACAAACAGTGTTAGCAAAAAATATATATTATTATGATTACACTTTCAACTCTAATTCCTGCACTTTTCTTGATTGTTTCAGTGTATTTTTAGAAACATTCTACATTATTGTTGGTGGTTCATGTAGGTATGTTCATAGTCGAAGCTCTAATAACCCTCTTTTTCTCCTACAAGTCGATCAGAGCTCCAGGATGAAGGATGGTGCACCACTTCTGCATCGGCCAACAACAAGAGGCAATGATGATTATGTTCATGCTTATGTGTTTTCCCTTTTTGCATCTTCAATAGTGTAGAGTGCTCCTCATGATGCATTGTAATAGTTACCTCCATGGCTTGTGTGGATTCTTAAATTTCTCTTTTTGCTTTTCATTTTGAAAAGAAAATGCATCAAAATGCAAAAATGTACTATCATTTGTATTCTTTCCATCAAATGAAATATTGTAATGAGCATCATGAAATAAATGAAAGCACTTTGTTATGCTTAATCATTTGTATATTCAGTTTTGTACTTCATTTGTTCTACAAACATTGAGCAATAATTCTAAAACTCTTTCTGAAAACACTTTGCACAACTGGTACTTGATGAATACAGTGCAAACAACACTTAATGCACATGCAAAAATAATTGAACTTTCACTTTAAGATATAACAAAATTTAATTAGCTTCACCAATTGAGCTGTAGTGAAAAATTGGTAATATTTTGGCAATTTCTGTTGAATGCTTTCCAGCTAAGAATGAGATCCGCTGCCTTTTAAAAATCCATTGGGTGCAAAGTCAAATTTTCCCCTTCATGAAACTCAAAAAATTGAACAGGAACATTCCAAACAACAACAATTTAAAAAAAAACAAAGTAGAAAGCAAACTAACAGGACCTGATGGACAACCAAAACATGCACAACAACGCTTAGGGAAAATAAAACTACTGAAAAGAAATTTGCATGAAGCACTTATTGGTTGCAACACTAACTCTATCCTATGCTAAAAGAGGCAAAAAATTATTTAAACAAAGCCATTAACTGGTTCAAAAAAGTAACTGCCCTTTCTTCGCAATCAAAAAAGCTCAAATAGCTTGTGAATCCACCAAAAGATGTGAAGGAAAACCAAATATTCAACGGTTTGTTGCAACACCCTTCCAAGGAGGGAAAAGTAATCACTTACCCATGTTTTTGGACTTGTCAACCAGTAGCGATCGGGTGAAAAAATGAACTGATTATGCATAATTGGATACCTCATTTGTTTCTCAACATCAACAGTGTCATGGGGTTGCTCCTCCTTTCTCACTTCCAACCGAGCTAGGTGCCTAATAGGACATCCCCTTCAGAGCTTTGGATAGGAAGGAAAGCAACTTGAATGATCAGTGATGACAACATCACCTTCACCCTGCATGTTGACCTACCATACTGACTCCTCCTCCATGGTTAGTGAGCTAGCCTCCTCCAAAGATATTGGCATATCCTTTCTGACAACAGTGTCTAGTTTTTTCCCAACTTGATTTTGTTCTCAAATTTGGGCAGCCCCTTTTGCCTCCTCAAGCTGCTACTCCACACTTTCTCCTTCAAAAGATGAGTGTTTGGCATCCAAGTTTGAAACAAAAGCTTCAAGGTCATCCCAAAACATGTTCTCTTCCCTCTCATTTTTACTTTCTTCTGAAGGAAAACTATTTACTACCTTACTACAACTCTTCCAAGGTATCAAAACATTAGAGTTGTGAACCTCCTCTTGTTGTTCTGGATCTGGTATGGGTGTAATATGAGATGTTCCTTCCTCATTATCCACAAAAAATGATAATTCATTGAACAGATCAAGCAGAATTTGAGAACTATCAACTATTTCTTGTTCTTGAATCTGTTGCTCTTCAAACAAAACCTCCCCTATCTCTTGCAACAATTGCTCTTGATGTTCTAGTTCTTCTTCTTCTTCTTTGCTATACCAACTAGATACCTCAAAATAATCATCAATATTCTGCTATTCCAATGAACCAACCTTCTTTGCACATGCAACATTCTCAAATTCAACTAAAAAAAAGGTGTAGTCAACAACAACCTCCTACTCTGTATGTTGCAACAATTGTTCCTCTAAATTTTTTTATTGTTTTCCACAAAACAAGGCAACTCATTAGTGAAAGCATGTAAGGATTCATCAAGGGAAGGATTTTCTTGTCCAATCTTTTGCTGCTATAAATGGTAAATTGCCAAAACCAAATGCACTGGGTTTACCTTTCTAAGCTTCTCAATTAAGAGTAATGTATCCTGATCAAAGGGTTGACCCATGGATTCTTTAGGTGAAGAAACTTGGGAAAAATCTTGGGTTTCTAGTAATGAGAACTGCTACTCAAGGGGTTGATCCACAACTATACTAAGTTGGCTATAATCATTTCCTTCAACTTGCAAGGGATGAAAGCTTTGGAAACTTGGGATTTAAAGTTTAAGAGGCTATCTCAGGGAGTTCAAAGCTCTATCTTGCCTAAAACTTTGGATTTTGACTTTATTTATGCTAGAAGGCTCACCTTGTGTAAAGCTAGGAAATTGATACTTTCAAACCTCCCCTCGAGTAGGCTGACATAGGGATGTAGGGGATGCTTGAATCTCATGCCTTTGCGCCTCCAATTCTTGCTCATAGAGATAGGCCTAACATGCCATCTCTTCCTACTGCTGGTTATATTCATGTTGTCTCTTGATCTCCTCCAGTTGCTTCATAAATTCAAGCAACGTACTTTTTATGCTTGCCACCTCCTCTTGCTAATCTATTTCACTCATTTGCTTTTCATAGTTCAACAATATCTCTAAAACTCAAATCTTCAATATTTTGGGGATTTTTTTGAGAATATGACGGCTAAGATGGAGGCTGAGCAGGGGTGGGTGGGTGGTAATTATATTGTGGATGCTTGTTTTGAAAAGCCATGGGATAACTAGCAGCATGATTATACTGATGTGGCTGACATGAATATGGATATGTAGGATTTTCATGATATGGCGGATGATATGACGTATTATCATGAAACCTTGACATGATTGTTCATCTAAAGACTCAAAAACAAGTAGAAATTAGAATCTTTAAGAGCATACTAACACCTGATCATTCTGAAACCAAAAAAAGCTCCTTGGAGTCGCCATGGTGTTTGATGATTTTTCCTCTAAAGGCTAATAATACTGAAGAAAACACTCGACTCTTTAGTATGTGTACTTTTATGTGTTGTTCACACTAGATTTGCTTAAAAAACAGGTAAAGGAGTCACCAGGGATGCTGCTTTCCACCTCCAAAGGCTGAAACTCTGTTGCACATGCCAAAACAACAACTTAATTTTTTTTGATGTTTTTCTTGAAACAAAATTTTAGGGTCCTACCGAGCATGCCAAAATTGTTATCAATCAGATATGCACCCTTTGTTAGATTTGCAAAAATCAAACTATCTGTTGAAACATGGAAACCCTTTTCAGATGTGGGTGATCTATGTGAAAAGGGAATCTCCAGAGTGAGCTGGTTCTCCAAATGATGAATCCTATTCTAAGTGAATTTCTAGGAAAAAGGATAGAAAATATGAATTAAATGTAAAACTTATATAATATGATTCTAAAACTTAATGGTGACTTTGATATTCTACCCACAAATAGTTTTCAGAAAACAACAATGAATTCACAATCCCTCATGAACACCCAGTACATAATTGATTTGCATGAAGGTTTAGACTTAAACACAACATGCAACTAACATTAAATGAACTTTTTGTATCAATGATATGCAATAATAGGACATGAAAAGGATTTGTAAATAGAATCATAATGTAGACATCATACTAAAACTACAAATAGAGACAAAAATTGGAGATAGGAATGTTGTTTTTATTGAACTGAAGGAGTATGCCAAAGTCTGAAACTGAGTACAAAAAGTTTGCAAGCTCTCAGAATGTGACAAAACAATAAACAATAATCTTAACTAAGAAAAACTCTAATTTTTCCTTCAAGATATATCTCAAAACCCTAATCCAAGCTCAAAAAGAAAGATCAAGGAAAAGCATCTAAAACTGCCCAAAAAAGTGGCATAAAAGTGAAAAAGTCACACTTTTTGCATGTAAAGGCCCCTAAAAATAGGTGAAATCTACTTTAAAAGCAAATAAAAAATGCTATCTCTTCACCAAGAAGCTCAAATCTGACCAAGGAAAAAACAATCACCAATATACTTAAAATAACAAAGAAATAGAATAATTTATAAAGCATTGTTTTATTCTTGCTTTACAAGATTTGCAGATTTTAAAACTTTTCAATTCAATTTATTTTTTGCAATTAAAGATTTTGGAAATATTTTGCAAAACAAATCCTTATTTCTCCATTAGAATATTTGATTTTCTTTTAAAAAATCATAAAATATGGACAATATTTGTCTTACATTGTAATTGATTTCTATAAAAAAAAAAAAAACAAGGCCCATATATCTTACCATGGCAAACAAAATAAAATGCCTTAGGAATTTATTTTTTGAAAATACCTCCCCATCTTAGGATTGATTTCTATAAAATTAATCAAAATAAAAACCAAGGCATATAAACTTTCATCAAGGTCTAAGCATGGGATAAATGCCTTAGGTATTTAAAGGTAATGCATTTTAAAAAGGACTTAGGAAAATGTCAAATTGGCCACCATAGTTTTACTTGGGCATTAATAAATTTTAAGATCTAAGTCAAAAAATAGCCCTAAGTTGAATTAAGGTTGGGAAAACCCTAAGTAACAAAACCACCATTTTTTGCATCATTTGAAAGTGAAGACTTTTAGAGAGAATGCCTCTGCATGCCACCACCATGTGAGCTAGGGTTTTAGCTTGAAACCTCCATTCAAGCCTCCAATCGAGCTTTCAATATTTTGGTTCTGATCATACTCGACCTCCAATACTCATGGTAAGTTTTGACTGGCATTTTCATTGATCCTTGGGTCTTTTTTATGAGAAAAATGGCCTCATAGGCCATGACTTTAACATATTTTTTTATGCATCTTTGAATTTTTGTATTCTCCTTTCTCACTGGCCACCATGAGAGTAAGATCAACCTTGCATTTTGGAAGCTTTGTGAGAGCTTGGCCGCCACGTGCTTGGTGAGTTTTATCCTCTCTTTTGTTTGTTTTCTATTAAAACAAAAGCTTTCAAAGCTTGTCTTTGTAAAAGAACTATTGCTCTTTTGTAAACAAAAAAATCAGGCCCATTGTGTAGGTTGTGCCATTATATGCTCTTGATAATGAATTTCTTCAAAAAAACTTGCATTATGATTATTGTTTGCTTCAAATATTGAAGTGTCAATGGAAACTCAAACAAATTTTTCTCTTCTGATGAAAATTTAAAAGAGTCAAAAACTCTCTCTAGGCCGCGCCATATACATGCTTAACATGAGCTTTTAAACACTTCTGGGCATTTTGTGGGCTCGACCCATGAAAACATTTTATGTATTTTGCATCCTTTGTAAAAACCCCTACACGGGTAAGCTGAAAAATGGTGAAAATCTGTATTTTGAAAACAAAACCCCATATGGGTATTTTGTAACTTGAAAGAAACCGCTCATTTCTATATTTTATGTGAAAACACAATATGGGTATGTTGAAACAAGAGGAAAATATGCATTTTAAATAAAAACCCTCATGTGGGTATTTGTGATTTTGAAAGGTTATCATGCCTTAATCATTCTTCCTTCTGAGATTTTAATGGTTATCGTCAACTTTGTCAAATCTCTGTAACTCTTGTAACCAACATTGGTGATTATGCATGTTGTCTTGACAGAGGGTCAAATGATATTGTGGCTACCATTTTTAATCTTTGTATTTCCTACAATTTTCTGTATTCTCCTTGGGACAACAAGATTTAACATTCAGAAAATTACAAAAATCATGTATGAATCCTTCATGGGTATTGTTGAAAAGCTTCAAGACAACATATGGAGCACATTTTTTTTTTAAAAAAGTCCCCATCCTTCACACAGAAATTTCTTGACTTACACCTGTAGATTGTTTGCTTTCTCTAGCCTCTTATGCATTACTGCGACTCTCATGTCATTTCATATTGCTTCAGCTTGCATCTTTAAAGCTCCTTCATGTTTTATTAATCTCTGCTCATTTTGGAAATGACTTCTACATATTGTAATTCTTGTCCAATATATCCATACTTGTTTTCTTAAACCCCATGCAAAATACACTTTGAAAATACACTTTAAATGATAGAACAAGCCTCAAAAATAGTGTACTCTTTGGATTGTTTCCCTTTCAAATACAGTGATGTATAAAACTTCATTTAATGCAACATTTGCACTTGTGCATTATAATTACAGTGGATTACTTGATGCTTTTCATCTTCCATTCAAATGAGAAACTAAAGCTCTTTCACATGTCTTCATTATTGAATTGTGTCTTATTGATGAGGCATTGTGTATTCCTATTCACTATCACCATCATGAACATGAACACTTGTTGTAATATTTGGAAACAAGATGCATAAACAATACCCATGGCAGCAAAATGCAAATAGTATGGCAATATTTAAAACTTGCAAGTATGAAATTGATGCATTTCAGTACCTTAAATTCATTCAGTTCATTAATTATATTGTCCACCTGTAGCTTTCAAAATAGTATGCTCCTTGATTGTTATGAGTGAACAATAAACTTAATTGCTTTGATGACTGAATCTCTATTTTTACATCCTTCATGATGATAGCTCAAATGAGCATGATATTTCTACTTTCCTTATTAAGCCCACTTTTCTGTTAAAGGGAAAACATGCCGAGCTCTACCCTTGTGGGAGCTCATTTTACTCCACATGCTTAATGTCTTCATAAGATGATCAACTTCATGAATTTTCCTATACTTGCACAGGAAACAAATAGTGTCAACAAAAAACAATATATTATTATGATGTTTACACTTTCAGCTCTAATTCCTGTAATTTTCTTGATTGTTTCAGTGTATTGTCAACAAAATTCTACATTATTGTTGGTGGTTCATGTAGGTATGTTCATAGGTGGAGCTCTAACAACCCTATTTTTCTCCTACAAGTTGATCGAAGCTCGACGATGAAGGATGGTTCACCACCTTTGCATCGGCCAACAACAACAGACAATGATGATTATGTTCATGCTTATGTGTTTTCCATTTTTGCATCTTCAGTAGTGTTGAGTGCTCCTCATGATGCATTGTAACAGTTACCTCCACAACTTGTGTGGATTCTCAAATTTCTCTTTCTGATTTTCATTCTGAAAAGAAAATGCATCAAAATGCAAAAATTTACAGTCATTTGTATTCTTGCAATCAAATGAAATATTGTAATGAGCATCATGAAATAAATGAAAGAACTTTGTTATGCTTAATCATTTGTATATTCAGTTTTGTACTTCATTTGTTCTACAAACATTGAGCAATACTTTTGAAACTCTTTCTAAAAACACTTTGCACAACTGGTACTTGATGAATACATTGCAAATAACACTTAATGCACATGCAAAAAAAATTGAACTTTCACTTTAAGATACAACAAAATTTAATCAGCTCCACCAATTGAGTTGTAATGAAAAATTGGTAATAGTCACTTGTAACGGTCAGTGTCTTGCATCATTCTGATCTCTTGTGCTCCTCACTATTTTGTACCCCAACCTATACATACAAATATAAAATCAGATACTATGACAAAGTAAAAACCAATAAAAATTATTTAAAATGGTACATATTATAAACACACAACATGTCGCTAATCTAATTCTTCTTGCCTACGATGCTTGACATCATCAAGAGATGTTTGTCCTCACATAGGGGTGTTTACATACATCTATAACATAACAAAGACATATTTATCAATTATTTTTGACAAGTCTACTAATATCAATTGACACAAAATAAACATTATTAAACGTATATATTCATATTCATACCCGAGTTAAGCACATTGAAGATGAAATTGCTGCATTATCACAAACTTCCAAATTTTCTCTGATGCCACAAGGTGTGACTATTGTATTCATCAACTAAACAAAAAATAATAGATTAAACTCAAAGTTCACAAATATATATAAACAAATAATTTAAAATTTGTAGAAACAAACTTAAATGTGTTATAGTGTACTTGTGTAAATCCAATGTCATAAGAATCCATGGAAATGTGTACTAGATGGTGATGTGATGCCCACCTATTCAATAGAAAGTTGTATTTTAAAATATTAAACATTATTTTGAATGTAAAGTATTTTTTATTTTGATTATTATATAAATTGTACTTGTGATACAGATGCAGGTGTACAAATTTTTGCAAGAATGCTCGCTGATGTACCACCCTCTGGCATTTCACCCTAAAATGCATAATGTTTGCTTTGATTGAATTCAATTCTATAATTAAAAATCTATTTACTTTTAAAATTTTAAGTATTTAATAGGTAAATGTTATAAATCCAAATCAACATACCTACATTTGACCAACACACACCTCATTCAACAACTCATCTATCACCATTGCATTATCTGATGCACCACCTTGATGACCACTACTATTCCCGTAACATCTTTATTGACAATGAGAACACACATGGGATGTGGAACCATCTACACCTTCTACATCACTCTCCCAAAGCATAGATTACAGTAGTTTGAGCATATACGAGAGCTAGGGGCATTAGAGTTAGATGGTCGAGATGTTGCATCATCTTATGGGGCAAAAGGTTGGGATATTTGTGTTTCATGCTCTATAATGGTGTCTATCAGGCTAGCAACTGCATGCAGAGTCTACACTTCCATACTCTCCCCGATGGCTATTGGAACCATATCATGATAAACAAGTCTTTGTGTTAGTTTTCTTCGATGTTCATAGTTATCTACCTAACAAGTTCCTAGTCTATTTTGGGCAGAGCCTCCACCTCTACCTTGAAACTCCCTCATATCAAAATAATTGGGAATTACATGAAGGATAAACTCAAAGTATAGTCTTCTAAGAAAATAGAGTGACACCTCATAATTATTACATGGAGGTTGGTGAAAGACCATCCACCACATATCCCAAAAATTATGTTTTATCTCATCATGATTACACCAATTGATGTATTGGAAACCTCTTTGAATTCAGAGGAATAGGTTCATTGGTTCTAGGATCCATAAAACAAACACATATGTTTTCTTTTCTTATGTCTTTCTTTTTCACTTCATGATAGGACAACTTTGTTGCATAAAATTGATGACATGAATCTCTATAAGTTTTCCATTGTTTTATTTGATTTGTGACAATGTCAACATTCATCATCATTGCTTCCAATACTGAGGCAAGGGATAGGTGATGTTGGTTTGGTGTTGAACCCCTCAATTTCAAAACTAATTCAAAAATTGAAACTTTATTTTGTTCTAGATGCCTTAACAAATCCTCTTGGTTTTGTCCAGGGCTTGTTGGAAGGGTTGGAGAAGGGTCAAGCATCCCAAGGTTTTCCTCAAGCATTTCATCATTTAAATTTGGTTGTGGCTCAAGGTTTATATGATTTGTTATATAATTAAAAAAAAACATGAAATTAAATAAACCAATCGATTTTTCAAATGCAAACAAAATTTAAATCTAATTCACAAAAAAAGAGCACTTGCCTCTTCTCCGGCATGGCTCCTGGAGCTATGTTGCAAAGGGAAAAAGCACGTTCGCAATATGTTGTGTTGAGGGAAAAAAAATACATTGCAAAAAACATGGGCCATGGTTGAGAAAAATGGATAGGTTTTTTCATAACTTTACTGAGCAAAACACAGACATGTTTTTCTTTCATAATAACGTGTGTGTTTTTTGTTCAAATAACATACTCGTGTTATGGCTCAAAAAAACTAAATCATAACATGAGCACATTATTTGAATTTCTTCAAAACACGAACATGTTTGGCTCCTTTTTGGGTATTTGACCACTTTTTTGTGCCCCATCTTGATACACATGCCCAATTTGTTCATTTCAAATTTCCATTTTAGAATAGTTATATGGTGTTAGAAGTGGAATCAAAGATTGCTCCATTGTGAAACAACTCAATAATACAAAGAATGATTGAAGACAATGTACAAGCATGTAACAATGTATAAGATGCCTATGCATGTAGCAATTACTTTTTTTTTTAAAGACATCATGTGACCCTTTTCTAATGGTGAAATTGAATGGTCCACAAAGAGTCCTCTAAGACCCAAGTCTTATTAAATGTAAAGTCTCAACTCTCTAAAATTACAACAAAAAACTAGATAAAAAATTAATTGATATTATTGAATTTTCTTTATCAAATATAAAATAAAATAGAAAACATATAAAACTCTGAAAAATCCATTTATTTAAAAATATAAAAGAACCTGTGTTAATTAATTTTTAAAATAAAATTTATAAAACTAAATTTAATTTAAGATAAAAATAAATCAATGTTATTAGATTTGCTTCCCTAATTTAAAATAAAACACAACATAAACTCCTTAAAAAACCCATTTTGTAATGAGAAGCGGGATTAGCTTGTTGACTTTGAAAAAGTACCAAATACTATTCAGCGTGGGTAAAACATTTTAAGTCTAGAAGTTGAACTAAAAAGTTTGTCCTACAATTTCCATGTAAACCAAAATATTCTATCGACTGCAGCTGTGACAGGTTGCCAATTGTATCAGGGAGTTCATTTAACATAGAACACCCTACCAAGTTTAAGTACTGCAGCTGTGACAGGTTGCCAATTGTATCAGGGAGTTTATTTAACAGAGAACACCCTCCCAAGTCTAAGAACTGCAGCTGTGACAGGTTACCAATTGTATCAGGGAGTTTATTTAACAGAGAACACCCTCCCAAGTTTAAGGACTGCAGCTGTGACAGGTTACCAATTGTATCAGGGAGTTTATTTAACAGAGAACGCCCTCCCAAGTTTAAGGACTGCAGCTGTGACAGGTTACCAATTGTATCAGGGCGTTCATTTACTATATAATGCCCTCCCAAGTTTAAGAACTGCAGCTGTGACAAGTTGCCAATTGTATCAGGAAGTTCATTTAACATATAACACCCTTTCAAGTTTAAGAACTGCAGCTGTGACAAGTTGCCAATTGTATCAGGGAGTTTATTTAACAGAGAACGCCCTCCCAAGTTTAAGGACTGCAGCTGTGAAAGGTTACCAATTGTATCAGGGAGTTCACTTAACATATAACACCCTTCCAAGTTTAAGTGTTGCTGCTGTGACAGGTTGCTGTTGTAACTCTCACATACTTCCAAGTCTAAGTGCTGCAGCTGTGACAGGTTGCCAATTGTATTAGGGAGTTTATTTAGATTCGAACACCCTTTCAAGTTTAAGTACTGCAGCTGTGACAGGTTGCCAATTGTACCAGGGAGTTCATATAGAGAACAACTTTCCAAGTTTAAGTACTGCAGCTGTGACAGGTTACCAATTGTATTAGGGAGTTTATTTAGAGGCCAACACCTTTCCAAGTTTAAGTACTCCAGCTGTGACAGGTTGCCAATTGTATCAGGGAGTTCCTTTAAACCCCAACAGTGGCTCAAGTCCAAATTCTGGAGCCGTGTCAAGTTAGGCTTCTTGAATTGCCCGATGTAACCCAGGATCTTCTTTAGTGCTTTCCACTTTTTAGTTCTAATGAGACAATTTGTCAACCTTAAACATACCAAACTTCGAGGAAGCATGGCTAACGTGTCTTCTGTGATTTCTTCAATAAGCAGATTATGCAAATGAAGATATTGAAGACCAGGTCTGTATAACATTTCTAGCCTGTGCAAAGGAAGAATAGGTCTGTATAACATTTCTAGCTCTTGTGCAGTGAGTCCCTTGAGCTGAAGGCGAGATAAATTGATGTCGTTGGAGTCGGTGCTTAAATGGGCAGCATCCCATATCCTGGTTCCCTTTTTTTCTGTTTTAGCAATGGTCCGCCCCATATCTCGCAAATGGTCGTGCATCTCAAATACACCTTTGCCATCAATCTTTATCAATAACTTCATTGCAAGATTAAGTACAGCAGTGTCTACCATTTCATACAAGGATTTCCAGAATACAATAGGCCATCTTTTGTGTTCTCCAATGAAGAAGCAAGCAATGTCAACAAATATTTCCTTCTCTTCATCGGTAAGACCACTATAACTGATGTACAGTATTTTGTGAATGTCTGGGTTGAGAGTAATGTTGCGAAGTGCTTCTATCCAGCAACCAGTGTCATTCTGCTTATCATATAAGGAAGATCCAATCAGTTCCAATGAAAGAGGATGTCCCTTACAAGCTTCCACTATTCTTTCGGACAGATCTTGGTATGTGGGACTTGGAGATGCTCTGAGGAAAGCATGCCAACTAAATAACTGGAGACCATTTATTTTGTCCAATCCAGTCATCTCGTGGATGCATTGGCATTGGGCAACATTGAGAATGTGTTGGTCTCTAGAAGATATAACAACTCTGCTGCCAGGGCCCAGCCAATCCCCAACTAAAGCATTCAATTGTACAACACCATCCACGTCATCCAAAATAAGAAGCACACGTTTTCCGCCCAACCGATCTCTGAACAAAGATACACCCTTGTCAACAGCGTCCACTTTTCCATCATATTTTGTTAAATCTTCAAGAATTTGCTTCTGCAAATTTGTAAGGCCTGTGGGATCTGCGGCAGTGGTGCGGACATTAAATACAAAGCATGCAGCTTCAAAACTAGTATAAATTTGATTGTACACAGCCTTGGCAACTGTGGTCTTGCCAATACCACCAATGCCCCATATTCCAACTTTAACCACCTCTTCCAATGAATTGAGATTTAATTTTTGAAGTAGAGAATTCTTGACCCTGTCTAATCCCACTGGATGCTTGGCAACTTGTAATGGCACTCTGTCCAAAGTCTGAATCAGGTCATTCACCACCATCTTTACCAGACGAGTTTCGAAGCTGCAACGGGCAGAGTAGTCAATAGAAATTGAAAAGCACTAATTATCGTCGTTCTACTCTGCAAAGAGCAGCAAGAAAGATAGAAAATAAAACAGAAATTTGGAAAATCCAACATTTCTTTCTAACTCCTCTACACAAAATTTAGATAATTTACATTTAAGAATTGTTTAGCAGCCCATTGGGGGCGTTAATTAATCCATAAATAATTAATAGTCTTAATAGTTCCAAAAACGTGAGGTTCAAAGGTTCGTCAATAAAAGTAGTTTTTGGTTTGTCAACTTAAACAAATTTTTAAATTAAATAATCATAATTTAAAAATATGTAGGAAAATTTGTTTTAATTTATTTTGAAATTATTTAAGAATTTTATTTATTTATTATTATTATTTATTGAAGAGTTATTTTTATTTAATTAAAAAATATTTTTAAATTTTATTTAAAATTATTTAAAAAATATTTTATATCAACTTTCAACATAGATTTAAATCATTTTTCTTAAATATAGACAAAATTAAGAAAACTTAAAATACATTTTAATATCTACATGTTTTGTATGTTGATTTGCAATTTATAACAATATTGGAAAAGGACAACATAAAATAAATGGATAAAAATATTTGATATATAAATATAGTGATAAAATTATTTATTTATATCTTATTATTTTAATTTTAATTATTATATTCAAATTTGATAACCACAAAACATATATAATTAAAATATAAAAATAAAAATAAAAACTCTTAAACTTAATTATAGATTATGAAAATATAATATCTTTTATTATGTATAGAATTTTTTAATTCAAAAAACACAAATTATATATTTAAAATAATTATTTTTGAAATTTATTAATTTCGTTATTTGAATCTTATTATTGAATTTTATAATATAATTTGATTTAAATATTGTTGATTAGGTAAAAAAGGATTTTGAAGGGATGTGATTCTCTTTTTAAAAATTTCTAAAAAAGAAAAGAATTGTGAACCTTGAATAAAGAGGGATTACAACCACAATTATAGCCCTAAGTTTGAATTTTTCAATCTTTATTAAATATTTAAATAATTCTAATGCTTATTTTTTCTACCGATAAGGTCACTTGATAAGAGATTGTCAGATCAAAAGGAATAGATTTCTTCAACCCACAACTCTAAGCCCAACTAGTCCATGACTATTGCAAACCCCTCCTCAATCTTTCATTTTACCTAAGGCTTATAATCCTTCATAAAAGTAGGTCAAATATTTCCCAAATATCAAAACTAATAGTAATAAACCTTCTATGGTTTATGCCCCATCCTATAAAGACACATTGGTGTTGGATGGTTGAAGACTGGTAAGAAAGAGGAAAGAACCTTCTGGGTCTATTGACCTTTAGGGTGGTCATATGACTACTCAAAGTTTTCCTCCCTCAACTCTTTGCCACAATTTGAGGTCTCTTGATCAATAACCCGTGTCTCCCCCTCCATCTATGAGACAAATATCAAGATCTCCCCCATCTACCCCAAAAGAGCCAAGACCTTTTGATCAACTTAACTCTCTTGCTAACTATTTTGATGTTCTAACACAAGGAGAAAACCTTACTATTTCCTCTTAATCGCGAACTACAGAATTATTTCCTAGAATGTAGGGGGATTTCTCTCCCTCATCACAAACATGGAGTTAAGGAGATAATCGTTAAGTGGAAACCTAATATTGTTTTTCTACAATAAGTCAAACTTAATGACCTATATCTTGTTTCTTCTCTATCCAATGTATGGAGAGATGAGCTACACTTCTTCATACAGCACATAAAGAAGGTAGTGTAGATATTATTGGAATTTATTCATGTTACCCGATTTTCACCTGTGGGCTCAATCAGGCAGGGGAGGCTATGTTTTCAAGTGTTCATGAAGGCCAAATGGAGCAACATTTGCATAAAGGTTACATATTTTCTAACTTGTTTGCTTCTTGTGTAGTTGCAGGAGAAAATTATGTTTTAAATTCGGCACGTGGATTAAATGTGGCTCCCATAAGGGTTGAGCCTAGCATGCGGGTATTTATTTTTTATTGGGAGGGTCTTCGTCTTATGTTTTTTCCTTGCTTTCCCCTTTTCTATTTTGTTTTGTTTTCTTTGTGCCATCATCCTTTTGTTCTATCGGAGGTGGGATTGGAACCGAAACCGAACATATAAAACTTTTCCAAATTCCAGTTTTTGTTTATGTTCCGGTCCTGGTTCCACCCATTCTTCTTTTCTTGGCTTTTTTTCGTTGCTGGTGATCAAGGGAGTTTTCTTTCCCTTTGATCTTCTTTGTGTTTTTCTTTCTTCCCTTTTGCTTTGTGCATTGTCAGGGGCAGATCCAGAATTTTAACCGAACCTGAACTTGGAAAAAGTTCCATGGTCTCTTTTTGTTCCGCTTCTGTTTCCCCCACTGTGTTTTGCCTGAGATTGGTTTTGGTTCCAATCCCACTTTGCTTTCTTTTGTTTGAGGGTTCTTTTCTTTTGCGGGGGAAGAATTGGAATGGGGGATGGACTTGGAAATATTGGTTAGTCTCAGTTTTGGTTTCCATCCCGACTTTGATTCTACCTTTTCTTTTTGAAATGCTTGGGTTGCCAAGGCATTTTTAGTTGCTATGAGTTTTTCTATCTCTCTCCAACCGAAGACCTCTCGCCAATGGTTGTTCATAGGGTTAGCGTCGGGGGGAATTATTTGCTCTCAAGGAGAGGTCTTGCTGATTGAGGAGAGTCTCATTGAAAGATGGGTGCTCGGGGAGATGTCTTGCCGACCATTGGTGGTCTTGCTGAAAGGAGGTACCATAGGTATGATGTCTCACTGATAGGGTGGAATCTTGCTGAAATGGTTTGAGCTAAGGGAAAGGAAGTCTTGCCCGCTATGACCTCTTGCCAAAAGCGATAGTCTCGCCGATGCATTTTGGGATATCAATGTAACTTTTATAGCTCGATATGAAGTCTTGCCAACAATTGTGTGCTATGCCGATTGCTGCTATGGAGTATAATCGCATCGAGGAGACATGGTTAGTGTCTCACCATCATGCGATTCTATTTGAACAACTTTTGACCATTTGGAAATATTATGTGGTGTCTGTTCAACCAATCAGAGGAGGCTGAAGGTGAACCATTGGCAGTTTGACTGATTGACTATTCTTGTGAGGAAGATCAATGAAATGTGAGTGGTATGGATCTGCTCTATGAATGAGATGATGAATTGGTTTGGTGGATAGTGGTGTTCATATGTAAAGATCTAAGCAAGTAAATCTGATGCTGCTTCTCGAAGGGGGTCAACTTGCATAAAGATCTAGAGCAAGAAGAAAGCTGAAGGGTAAGAGGCCACGAGTCACAATGACAACTAGGTTGTCGGTTGGAAAAAGTGGATCGACATTAATGACCATACTTCAGACCATTCAAAGCAACTCTGGTGAAGCTCTCGAGGGTGGACATAGAGGCCAAAAGTTAATGCGATGGTTGCAAAAGATCTAAAAGGCCATCCCTGGAGCAATCCTTCACCAACATGGACACGAGGGATGCACATTGAATGCAACATTAAATTTATTCCAAAAGATCTAAGGGCCGACGTGTTCGGGAACTGACTCATTTTTTGTAAACCCTAGGGCAGAGGCCGACACTTTTTAGTTTTTGTATATATGGCATTTTTGCCTCATTTTTGTAGGGAGTTCTTCTTATGTTTTTCAGAAGTTTGTGACTTTTGCAGTCCTTTCTAAGATTAGAAAACTTTTGTAACTCATTTGGAGCATGATATATAGAATTTACCTTGGTTACCATTGATGGTTCAATTTGCCTTCTGGTTCTTGCAAAATGTTGTGCATTTTCAGGTGATTGATCAAGCTACTTCAAGAAATATTTCTATTTCCTAATAGCTTTTTCTCATGTTAGCATGCCTTTCTTTACAAAAGTAGTATTATGTGGGTTACAAATTGTGTTTTATTGAATGGCACATGAACTTTTAATTTGTGAAAAATTGCTTTTCCTTCTTAAAAGTGTGCGCATTTCAAACCTATTTGTGAAATACTTATGCATAATCTACAGAAACTTTTTGTGTAGTCCCATATCCATCATCAATATTCAAGTGTAACTTGAGTGTCTCATTGCTCTTATCAATTTGGTGTATCACCATAGGATTTAATTTTCATTTTCATGCACTCCTTCTCCCTTTTCCTTACAAGGATCAGTAGTTAGGTGATAGCACAAAGCAAGCCGACCTTCTCCAAAGGTTCTTTTCCATTTTTAGGTGACCCACAACCTAGAAAAGTTCCCATGTTTCTCTAAAGTATCAAGTTTCTACATCTTGATAAAGGTGCAATTTTAGTAGATAACAATTTTTGGCTCACCTGGTGGGACTGTCAAATCAGACAGCTGAAAGAAGATACATCTTATTGTTGATTTTGATATGCAATCAATAATTTTCAAACCTTAAGAGGTTGAAATCTACATAACTGGCGACTCCATGCCCAAAGTAACTGGTTTCAACAGGCTAAGTGTTGATTTTATGGTAATATGTCTTACCATTCACCATTTCTTGAAAATGCTATCTATATACCTTCTAATCTGCCATATCAAAGTAGTTATGCTGCTGATTTCACAAAATATTACCAGCAAAGCAATTTTTCTTATGAATCTCAAAATTTTGATAATATGAGTTTGGAGAATATGTCTTTATATTACCAAAAGAAGTTTGAAGAAATTGAAAATCAGCAAGAGGTCAATAGGTAGTAGGAGGAGCTTGCTTATCAAGCTCATATTCATCAGTAGGAGGTTGAGACATAAAGAGGATCCTATTTAGTACAAGAATTTGAAAAAAGTTAGTCTAACTCTCCTGAAGAACAACTTTCTCAAATGCCCCAATCAGCTGCTACCTTTTCAAATCCTTTCTTTGAAGAAGGACTTCACTACTAGAGATTCAATGTTTCAAGCTTTGAATAGAATGAAACTTCTGCCGAAAATAAAGTGGAGGAAGAGTAGCCTGTTGATCCAGATAGCTTACTCCTTTGGGAGAAGATTAAAGAGGCAAATCCTTTACATCTAGCTATAAGGTGTTATCAATTGCAGCAGCAAAGGATTGAGTAGCAAAAGGACATCAGATAGTGTGGTGAGTTGTTGACCGATGACAGTTAGCAAGACAATGGAGCATTAGACTTGGAAGAAAAGCCTAAAGCTGAACCAGATACTTTTCTTCAAGGTGTGGATTTTTATTTCTTTGAGCATGTTATGAATGAGAGAGCCAATGTCGAGCTTTATGAAGAAGCATGCACAGTTATTATTGAATAGTTTTGTTGAACACTGGATGGAAAAGAACCAGAAGAAGTTGATAGTCATGATGATCTGGAGCAACAACTTGTAGAGTTGTCGAGACAAAAAGAGGGGCCTCATAATCCTGTTTTACAAGATCGTGATTGGTTGAAGGAGCTTCCTTTTTGTTGTGCAGAGGAGCTTGAGACTACTAAACCAGTTAAACCTTTTCCTTCTTTCATTGAGGCTGCATTGTTATTTGAAATTTTTCCTTCCTTTATTGAGGAGGACAAGCCTGATTTGGAATGCAATTCACTGCATAATGAGAACTATGAGTAGCTTCTATTCTGGTGCATAAAAGAGCCTGAGGCTGATGCATTGATTGAAAGTGTCTTGGAGGAAGCCATTTTATTGTTTTCCATTGAAGAAATTAGTGTTCATCTTGGAAAATATGAGCATACTAAGGAGGTTTCCATTTTTTCACCAAGTCAACCACAGGGATTAGGCTTTTCCAATCAGCAAGGTGATAAAGTGGCAGCCCATGAGCAAGAGATTAGCAAGGAAAGTTCAAGCTTTACCCTTACCAGAGGCTGCCCTTAGATATTTTTCCCAAATGGAATTCAATATAACACCAATGATCAATCTTGCACCCATATATGAAGACACAATAGAAGATGTTATCGAGGATGCACTGACAGCCAAACAAGAGTATGTTCAGTTTACTTATCCTCCTTTGATTGACAATACATATGAATTGTTTGGTGAGGTAAGTAAACTTTTTCACCTCTTTCAAGAAATAGTACATCATCTTGTTACATATCTTCCTGTGTCCCATTTTTACTCTGCTATCCTTAAGCATGCTAGTCACTATATTTTGAGAAGAATGGGCAGCTACTTTAGTCATCCTGTAAATGGTTTTGTTTGACTAGTTTCCTACTGGTTAGTGTAGGATAGGTTTAGTTGCAATATTTCAATTCCCTAAGTGTTGTTCCAACACAGTTAGATAGTTTTCCCTTGTATAGTTTTCCTATTTTCGATAAATTTCAAGGTGGTCTAATTAGTTATAAATGAGTTACAGCCTTGGGCAAGCTGCTCTAGGTCTGTTTCTGAGTTTTCCCAATGACTCCATGCCCAATGGGTAGGCCTAGGCTACTGGTCTACATGTTGAGCAGGCAAACATCCAACTGAGGTCGCCAGAAATGTTACCCTATTTTCACCTGGGGGCTCAATCAGGCAGGGGAGGCTATGTTTTCAAGTGTTCATGAAGGCCAAATGGAGCAACATTTGCATCAAGGTTAAACATATTTTCTAACTTGTTTGCTTCTTGTGCAGCTGTAGGAGAAAATTATGTTTTAAATTCGGCATGTGGATTAAATGTGGCTCCCATAAGGGTTGAGCCCAGCGTGCGGGTGTTCAGTTTTTATTGGGAGGGTCTTCGTCTTATGTTTTTGCCTTGCTTTCCCCCTTTTCTATTTTGTTTTGTTTTCTTTGTTCCCTCTTCTTTTTGTTCCGTGGGAGGCGGGATTGGAACCGAAACCAAACATTGAAATTTTTTCCAAATTCCAGTTTCCGTCTCTGTTGCGGTCCCGGTCCCAGTTCCACCTGTTCTTCTTTTCTTGGCTTTTTTTCGTTGTCGGTGATCGAGGGATTTTTCTTTCCCTTTGATCTTTTTTGTGTTTTTATTTCTTCCCTTTTTCTTTTTTCATTGTTGGGGGCGGATCCAGAACTATAACCGAACTTGAACTTGGAAAAAGTTCCATGGTCTCTTTTTGTTCTGCTTCCATTCCCCTCGCTGTGTTTTTCTCGAGATCTGTTTTGGTTCCGATCTCGCTTTTCTTTCTTTTGTTTGAGTGTTCTTTGCTTTTGCGGGGGTGAAATCAAAACAAGGGATGGACTTGGAAATATTGGTTACTCTTGGTTTCAGTTTCCATCCCAACTCTGACTCTGCATTTTCTTTTTGAAATGATTGGGTCACCAAGGCATTTTTGGTCGCCGTGAGTTTTTCTATCTCTCTCCAACCAAAGACCTCTCACTGACGGTTGTTCACAAGGTTAGCGTCGGGGGGAATTATTTTCTCTCGAGGAGAGGTCTTGCTAACTGAGGGAAGTCTCGCTGAAAGGTGGGGGCTCAGGGAGATGTCTTGTTGATGGCTGGTGGTCTCACTGAAAGGAGGTGCCATTGGTATGATGTCTCGCCGATAGGGTGGACTCTTGCCGAAATGGTTTGAGCTCAGGGAAAGGAAGTTTCGCCCGCTATGACCTCTTTCTGAAAGCGATAGTCTCGCCGATGTATTTTGGGATATCGATGTAACTTTTACAGCTTGATATGAAGTCTTGCCGATAGTTGTGTGTTATGTCAATTGCTGCTGTGGAGTATAATCACATCGGGGAGACACAGTTAGTGTCTCAGTGACATGCAATTTTCTTTGAACGACTTTTGACCACCTGGAAATATTATGTGGTGTCTGTTCAACCAATCAAAGGAGGCTGAAGGTGAACCATTGGCAATTTGACTGATTGACTATTCTTGTGAGGAAGATCAACAGAATGTGAGTGATATGGATCTGCTCTGTGAATGAGATGATGAATCAGTTCGGTGGATAGTGGTGTTCATCTATAAAGATCTAAGTAGGTAAATCTGATGCTGCTTCTTGAAGGGGGTCAACTTGCAGAAAGATCTAGAGCAAGAAGAAAGTCCAAGGGGAAGAGGCCAGGAGTCAAAATGATAGCTGGGATTTCAGCTGGCAAAAGTGGATCGACATTAATGACCATACTTTAGACAATTCAAAGTGGCTTTGATGAAGCTCTCGAGGGTGGACACGAAGGCCAAAAGTTAATGTGATGGTTGCAAAAGATCTAAAAGGCCATCCCTGGAGCGATCCTTCACCGACATGGACATGGGGGATGCACATTGAATGCAACATTAACTTTATTCCAAAAGATCTGAGGGCCGACATGTTCAGGAACCAACTCATTTTTTGTAAACCCTAGGGCAAAGGCCGACACTTTTTAGTTTTTGTATATATGGCATTTTTGCCTCATTTTTGTAGGGAGTTCTTCTTATGCTTTTTAGAAGTTTGTGACTTTTGTAGTCCTTTCTCAAATTAGCAAACTTTTGTAACTCATTTGGAGCATGATATATAGAATTTACCTTGGTTACCATTGATGGTTCAATTTTCCTTCTAGTTCTTGTAAAATATTGTGCATTTTTAGGTGATTGATCAAGCTACTTCGAGAAATCTTTCTATTTCCTTATAGCTTTTTCTCATTTTAGCATGCCTTTCTTTGCAAAAGTAGTATTATGTGGGTTACAAATTGTGTTTTACTGAATGGCACATGAACTTTTAATTTGTGAAAAATTTCATTTCCTTCTTAAAAGTGTGCGCATGTCAAACCTATTTGTGAAATACTTATGCATAATCTACAGAAACTTGTTGTGCAATCCCATATCCATCATTAGTATTCAAGTGTAACCTGAGTGTCTCATTGCTCTTTTCAATTTGGTGTATCACCATAGGATTTCATTTTCATTTTCATGCACTCCTTCTCCCTTTTCCTTACAAGGATCAGTAGTTAGGTGATAACACAAAGGAAGCCGACCTTCTCCAAAGGTTCTTTTCCATTTTTAGGTTACCCACAACCTGGAAAAGTTCCCATGTTTCTCTGAAGTATCAAGTTTCTGCAACTTGATAAGGGTACAATTTCAGTAGATAACAATTCATCAATCTACAAGTTTGTCATTGATAAAGGTAATCACAAAGTTGTGTGTGGGCCCTTGTGTTTATTAATGGATGGCCTATTGGTTTATATATAGTATATAGTCTTAATAATGTAAAAGAGATGTGATTTATGGGATTGGGTGGCCAAAGAACTTCCTAATGTTGAATGGGTTATTAGAGGTGATTTTAATAGAATGAAACATACCAATTATCACAACTAGCTTAGTCATATTAAGCTAAGTAATGAAGAACTCTAAAAATGTTTAAATTTCCACAATTTTGTTTTGATTAAGATAAAAACGGAAGGGCCTATACCCAATATAAAACAACCATAAAGGCCTATAAAACGGAGCTCACAAGAAGTGGGACAACCAAAAAACTAAAAATCCTTAACTAAGACTAGTTATGCTTTTGATTAGAGCATAAAACTAGAGAGAAACAAGAAACACTTGGGTCTCAGCCCTAAACAATAGACTTTTCCAACAAGTCATGAGAACACGAAGAGGTAGAAGAGAGTCCTTTACACCTTCTACAAAATATTGTCCAAGCGATACTATTGTTCAGTCTCCCACCATGAGGGGGGGAAGAGGCTCCCCATGAGAAGATCACCAACACCCAAGGGGAGAATAGGAGAGAAAAAATGAGGAAGGAAAGCCCCATCCACAGAAGAAACCAAGGGTAGAGTGGGAACAACCACCAAAGAAGGAGAAGCACCCAAAGGAGGAGGAATGCCAGCATGGCCCTTGAGACCCACCAAGACTGAGTTAGAAGCATGAAGCTCATCAAAATATTGAGAAGGGAAATCCTCAAAAGACATAGTCATAATAGTCAGTAGATCGTCATTAGTATCCTTCCACCAAGTAGCCAAACCAAAGTGACGCTGAAGAGAAAAAGATGAAGCCAAGTGACCAGTAGTGAAGCAACAATGGCACCTGAATGGAATCCCCTCATAATCCAATGGTTGAGATCAGGGATGATTCCCAACCAATATAACCATTTCCTCATGAAGATGCAAGGAGATCTCAATATCCACCAAAATATGAGCAAAGTTTGAATTCCTCATAAAAGAAGTAGAATCGTCAATCTTTCAAAAATGGCCAATAGAGTTACCAATGGCCTCAAAATAGAAGTCTTCCCAAAATTAGAGGGGGAGATTTGGGAGCCTAACCCACAATGGATGCACATTGAGTGGTTTAGTGAGTTTATTGAAGAAGTCTAGGGTTTGAGTGAGAGAGAGAGTGCTCTCCCTAAGCCCATAGGCGATCTAGGTAATATATCCAATTTATAAAAAAATGCACCATTCATGTCCATAATTGGTACACTTGGTCTAATTGTAGATTCAAAGGTGATAGAAATCCTAGTAGGTTAGATAGGTTTTATATCTCTCCTAACATATAGTTGATTCAAGATTATGCTATTAATTATGTAAAAGAGGTTTATTTGACTACCCTATCAAATCATTTTCCCATTCTTTGTTCTATCTTAGGGGCTGAAAAAAACAAAGTGGATTCTCATTTTCCTTATAAGCTTAATATTTCACACCTAAAAAATCCTTCTTGTGTTGTTGTTTGGTTGGAATTTAGAACTCTATCCCCAAGCCAAAAGAAGGGGACTCTTATGGGGAATGGTGGCACTATACTATTTCTCAATGTTGAACTCCTATGCTCCTTTGGTAAAAGATTAGCTTGGTAGTGAAAACATAAATAAAATTCCCTTCAAGGGAAGGTGGAACACACTAGAAAACTACTTAATTCAAACCCAAATAATATCAATTTCCAAACTTCTATAGCTATGATAGAGGCTCTACTTCAGATTCAAATTTACATATATAGAGGTCTAGAGCCAAAATCAAGGTCATGTTACATTGGGTTAAAGAGGGTAATAGAGGTTTCAAGTATTTCAAATTTTTAAATCATGAACATAGAAAATAATATCTTGTAGTAATTCAAGAGTAAAATGGTCATGTTCATACAAATTCAAAATAAATGAAATCTATTTTCAATTTTTTTTATGAGAAGATTTTTAGAGAGATGTCTCATTGGCAAGATATGCAATTAATATTGGAAAATATTATTAAATGTACCAAATTTATAAGAAGGTGGATACTAAGTATAGATGATTTTAGACTGTGACCTATCTATTGAAGATATAAAACATCTTGTGTTTTCAATCCAACCTGATAAAAGTCCTAGCATTGATGGGATCCTAATTGAGATTTATTAATCAAAGTGGCCACATATTAAGGATGATTTTTATATTTTATATGGGAGGCTCTAGAGCAAGGCTCATTAGGGCCTAATACTAATGAAGGACTAATCAAACTTATTCAAAATGGAAAAATGAAGACTTGATATCTATGGGTGGCATCCTATTACTTTGTCAAATACTTCCTCTAAAATCATTACTCAAGCCTTTAGCTACAAGGATAAAACTAGTGACTAATGGGATAGTTAGAATTAAACAAATCATGTTCCTCGATGGGAGATTTATTCTTGATAACTTAATGTTAGCTTGGGAAACTAGTGAATGGGCTCAACAATTGGGACAAACTATTTTGCTAGTTAAGCTTGATTTTGGTAAGGCTTATGATAGAACCATTGGAGCTTTAATAGCCTCAAGATGCTACGATGGTTCAATTTTGGTCCCAATATGTGTAAGCATGTTCAAATTTTATTCAAAGACACCAATTCTTAATCAATAATTAATAATTCTTTCTCTGACTCATTCCCTCTATAATGCTCAATCAAGCAAGGTTGTCCCTTAGCACCACTATTCTAGGTTCTTATTGTTGATGCAATTTCTTTCCTATTGAAAAATACAAACACTTGAAACAAATAAAGGGCATTTCCATCCCTAACAATATATATGTTCTTGGTTCACATTTGTTGATGACAATTTTCTCTTTTTATAAAATTTTGAAAAGGAAATTAATAATGTATTGAGGTTTTAAGCTTATGCTACTCTATTTCAGGATCAAAGATAACACATCATAAGACTAAATTCTTCATGGTTAAATCTAACCAAATGCCATAGTGGATTCCTAAATAATGGAAGCATATGTACAACATGTACAAGCCACTTGTTAGAGGTAACATGTGGGTTTTTTCATTACTAAGTTAAAAACAAACTTTAAACTTGAGAAGCTATTATTTTTTATTAGCAAGAAAGATTAAAATTGTGAATCATATATTCCTTTCTTTTTATGTGTATTATTCTTCATGTTGGGTGCCATCCAAGAAGGGCTATGAGGAGTTAAATAAAATCATTCACCAATTTTTGTGGTCTAATTGGGATGGAAAACATGGTTTTAAATCTTCTTCATGGTTGCATTGTATTCAACCCAAAGCTAAAGGTGGATTGGGCCTTCTAGATCCCAGGATGTAAGGGATCTTTTAATCAACCAAATGGACAATCAAAGTTATTCAAGAGTTAAGAACCATGAAAAAAATCAAGGTATGTCAACCATTAATCTTACTATTATTAAATCGAAATGTCATGTTGTAAGATGGTTAGACAAAATCCTTCTTGTTCCCTTATTCTACATAAAAGCTTAATTTCCTTTGCAATCCATCTAGAAGACTTGGCAAAAAGTTTGTAGATTTTTAAACTAGAAAAATTCTTCCTTACAACAATGGTTCAACTTTGTGACTTCTTCCATTTGGTGAAACATGCTAATTTAGTATCATGGTCAACCCCTTGATTTTTCTTTCTCAAGACAAGATTATTAAATTTATTTTAAAAAGGGATTCAATAGTTTGGTGATATTTGGGATTTTAATTCTTTCAATTGGGCTACCTAACAAAGCTCTAAGAGAATTTTTCTTTTAAATAACAAATCTAAAGGGTTTATGATTTTTGTGAAATCATTGGTGCTAGTGGACCTTGTTACATGAAACTTTGCACTTCTTTACAATGCAGCTTTATCAAAGATTAGTTGTGGATTTACAAGTACAAATTCTCTTGTTTTTATTTTTAAAAAATCTATTTAAGTATCCTTTCAATAATTTTATTAAATCCAAGATTAAATAAAAAATGGAGATGCAGGATTTAAGAAAATATATGGAAGAATTTGAACATTCCAATATGGAGGTCTAAAGGTAAGGCTAATGCTCAAATTTTGGCTTGAAAAATCTTACATTACAAGCTACTTGTTGGGGATAGATTGAAATGTATGGTAATTCATCTAGTAAAATACCCTTTTTGTTAGAATAATGAAAGCTTAAAACACATTTTTTGGGATTATTCATTAGCAAAAAAAAGAAGTTATTTCCAATCATTTTCCTACTATTTTTTTATCATGTTTTGTGTTGGAAAGAAGTTATTTTAAGTATTGGTCTTCATAATACTTTTGTGGAAGATACCATGAGACATAATGCTTTTCTTAATATATGGAAAAATAAGTGTTTGGTAGCTTTTTTAAATCATTTTGTTCACTAGAAGGAAAAAATGCTAAAATTTTACTCTAACACCATACATTCCAAATTTTCTCAATTTGTTTTTTAGTTGTAGGGGGGTCATTAGGGAGCCTATTTAGATCCAAATTCTTTTGGAAAAAATTAAACTTCAATTTCTCTAGCTCCATAAAGAGAATGTCCTTTGCTCTAGATAGTGTGAAAGTATTTTCAAATTCAAATTATATTTTTTCTCCTTAGCATTGCAATGTTCATTTTTTTATAGTTTATTCCACTAGGCTTATGGTTGGTTGGAAACATTGTTTAGTCTTGTTGAGGGCTAATTTTTAGGGGACTTTTTTTTACTATGGAAGCCTTTAGTGTTATGGTTATACATTTTTTCTTTCTTTGAAGTGTGTTGGTTTCTCTCCTTCTATGTATATTCTTTTTCTTACATTGTTTCAATATAAAAAAGAAATTAAAAATATAAATATAAGCTATACTTAGATAAATATACTTGACTAGAGGCACATATGTCATCTATTATCCACCAGTAGTCATTAAATAATAATCCAATAGGCTATATTTTGTAGCAAATTTCCACCATGAAAAATTCTCACACAATCTCTCTGTCGAGAAACAAGTTACTATCCACACTATTTAATATTATGTCATAACTTTCACCTAGAAACTTGTCTCACATTGGATTTCTTTTCAACTACTAATTTTTTAGTTAATCAAAATTATAGATGCATTGAACCCAAGATCAAATTAGTTTGTATTTTTATCAAATTAAAATGTTTAAATTCTAAAAATTCTATCTTACCATGTTTGGACTAACTTACCCATCAAAAAATAGGTAGATTGATGATGCATCAAACTATCCTCAGTAGATGCTACTGCAATCTTCTAAGACTAATCTTAACTATATCTATTTTCCATAACTTTCTATATATTTCATCTTAGAGCTTTTGAAAGTCTCATTCAATACTATTGATTATGTTATACATGTTTTATTTGCAACTTCTATAGTGTCTATTTTATATTCGTTTTGATTTCACTAGATATGTAGTTTGTGTGTGTGATGTGGCATTTGGAGTGTTGAAAAATATATAAATTCAAAATTTCCAACACCAACTAGAGATGATTGAAGATAAAGCAAGTCATAGTAAATTCAAAATTTCAAATTTATGAAATATAAAGCAAGTCATAGCAAATCCTACATAGTTTCTCTATAAGAGTCATTAAAAAATTTAGCCATGTACCCTATCCAACTCTATATTCTCCATACAATTCTCTTGAGGTTCATCTAATATTAAAATTTTAAACTTATCCCTTCTTTTTGTAACCACTTCTTTCAATATTTGTCTAGCATATTTAGGAATTTTCAAAAATTAGAAAATTTAGTTTAATTTGAGTTTTGTGTCTACATGGACATGTTTGAAGGTTGCAACTAAAGAGTAGTTCTTTCCATTTTCTATCAAGGTTCACAATAAAAATGATTTAGTGTCAATGTAGGGAATTACTTTGTCTTAAATGTTTTCCTTATCAAGTTTGAAGCTCATGGAGAATATTGGTTGGGTGTTATGTTTAAATCAATCCAAACAAATAAAATACCCCATGCAGATACATAATATAAAATCTAGTGCAAGAGTTTGGATGCCTGAATAGTGATGTGTTTTGAGTGGCTTGTTTGATATGAGGCTTATGTGGAGATAAATTATAGGCTAGTGCACAAAAAGAATGAATGAAACAACATAATATGGAGAGATTTCAAGAAAACCAAAGCATAAAATCCAACCTATAATAAGAGGAATACCAGTGCAAAGCTAAAAGATACCAACAAAGTATAAAGGTTAGGTTTGATAAATATCAAGAATGGTATGCATATGAGAGCCCCATAGTCAGTTTGAAGGTTCCATGGCCAATGTAGCACTTAGAGAAGAAGAAATAACTTGTGTAAATCAAGTGAAGCCTTATGTTAACACTATCCATAGCCCACATAACACATAGAGAAATAAGTCATAGCCTATGTAGAGAAATTGAAGCCCTATATTAAAACACTATGTTATTTAATGTTTCATGCCATGTTAAAGTTTTCCCATATACTAACCTATACGAAATTTGTCTCACTACTTACACATAAATTGATTATTACTATTTATTAACACAATACTTGAATCGATTATTTTAAGGTTTCTATCCAAATTCTTATCCTAATTGTTGCTCCTATTCTTTCTTACATTGCAAAAGTGTGTTGTGTTCATTAACTCTGCTAGTTGTTTTATCATCCTCCCAAATTCTTCTCCTAATTGTTGCTCCTATTTTTACATTGAAAAAGTGTGTGGTGTTCATTAACTTTGTTGTTTGTTTTATCATCCTCCTTACCTTCATTACCCTTCTCAATTTGAGGTCCTCACTACTTTCTTACTCCATATGAAGTGACCATTTTCTCATATTTTTTCTACTTGTTCATGTTTGCTATTAAAATTTTGAGATTTAAATTCATCTCCAATGTCATAATATTTTGAAGAAAGGTTGATGACTATTGTAGTTCCATAATGTAATAGTAGTGGTCAGAACAAAAAATACAACCAAGAGAGAATTTTCCACTACATAATATCATCTCTAGAGACAAGATAACATGCCTTTTTTGAATGTAATGCACTAGCCAACTAAAATAAAATAATGAACAATGATAAAGTTTAACATGTATGTTGTGGTGGAGAGGGAGGTATTTACAAGTGACAAAAATAATTGAAAAGAAATAGTTATGATGGATAAAAAATTGACAAGTGGTGAAAGACTATTGACACATAGTGATGGTTGTTTAAGAAGTGGCCACATATACTAATTAAGTATGAAAACTATCGATATTAACTTAAAAATAAACGAGTTTGTTTAAAATGAAACAAATATATGTATCTATGTACCATCAAGGTACAAATTGTAAATTAATGAATTAAAAATATTAAATACATGAATAGTTAAGCTCGTTGCAATTGTGAGGATAGATGCCAATGAGGCATATGTAATGTTGATTTATGGCACGCCACCATGAAATCTACACATCATATTGGATGCCTAAGGAGTAAGTTGTAACTAAGAAATGAATAGGATTTTAGCATGGAGATAAATTTATAGTTTTATTGGCATGCATATGCTTCTCAGAGTAAGATAAAACTAAATAAAATATAGAAAAAATAAAAATATGTAAAGGAAGACCATTAATTTAAATGTTTTAGAATGACTAAAAGACTAAATGAGACTATTTTGTGAAGGTTTGAAAGAGGATTGTAGATCAAACTTTACCCTTACTCTTTGTGAGCTTCATTAACAAGCATGTTGTTGCATCTTTTCATCATTGAAGGAAACTACTGATTTGATTAAATAATTCATTGTATTGTGGGGGATATGTGAGGATATTAAACTTATTAGTCAACCTACAAAACTTTCTTTGTGATTTATGAGGTGGAATAAAAAGTGTAATACCTTCCCATTCACCCTTTGATATGTTTCACCATTTTGTGTGAGAATATTGGAAATTTGAATAGTTCTGTGTTGTGAAGGATTCCTATTAGCATTAGTTATGTTTATTTTAAACTATGAGTTAGGACATGAATTCCTTTTCAAAACTAAGATTAATATTATTTTGAGTTTTGCATTGAAAACACCCATACTTGTAAAAATGGAAGTTGTAAAGGTTATTATAGGTGTTATAGTTGGAATGAAATGTGGAAATAAAAGTGGTTTTCAATTTTGAAATTGTAAATATTAATTTTTATTGGATAATATATTTAGTTTTTGTAGTCTTACTTTTTGTTGTTTTTTATAGTTGAAATCACAATGATATCAGAGCAAAATAAATATATCAAAAGGGGAAAGGAGTTTGTTTCCATGGCCATATTATAAAATAAATGTGTAATTATGAAGTTATGAAGATATAAGGGGGTCTTTTCTCTTAAAATATAACCAGAAAAGAATTGTAGACCATCACAAGTACAATTTCTACCATTCATGCAATAGTTCAAAAATATAGAAATGCACAAATAGAAAAAGGGGAAGTAGATATCTAAGCATTGAGTATTGGATGTGAACTTTTTTAGAGTCGAAATCTTCTCTCATAGAAAGAACTATGTCCAAAACATACATATGAACAAATAAATTTAAGGAGTAAAAAAATCCACTACCATAAAGGAGGCAGATGTTGGTTTTGGAGAAGGCAAAGAGTAAGAGTGTTGGATGTGAGTATTTTCTTGTGTGAAACATTTGAGTAGATTTTTTTTTAAATGAATGGCACTCATACAAAGCACCACCAGGTATACCAATTCACAAACTTTTATCTTTGTGCCTATCAAACTTAGTTGAAGGAAATTTTTATTTTTTGACAATTTTTTGTCTATTTTTTTGCTCTTTCAAAGAACAAAGTTGCAAGTGGTTTTTATTTTGAAACCTTGCTTAATTTTTCAACAAAAAGTAAGGAAATAAATTTATATAATAAAATTGTTAATATTCACAATTTATAATACAATTTAATGTGACAATGGTGGTGAAACTGGAAGAAAATTTGTGAATATTCATGTAATATATGTGAAGGAGACAACTAACCTATAAAACCAATAGTTGTTAATAAAAAGGAAGTATGAAAATATAAGAAGTCCTACCTTTGATAAAACCTTCCATCAATGGAGATGTGTTTTGACTCATACAAAAGTGTAAATTGACTTGGAATACCCTTAAAAAAATTAGAGCAAAATATTTCACATTTTTTTTTTTTTTAATTCTATAAGATTTTTTTTAAACACTACTTTTTTTTATAGAATCTAGTATTGAGATTGAATGTGTGGTCATATTGACTCACTTGTAAGGTTTCTCCTAC